>MEHQ01001453.1:345917-449178 GCA_008828725.1 Saccharina japonica
TTTTTTTTTTTTTTTGTGCGCCCTTGGACACACCCTTTCTCCCGTAAGAATCTCAGCCTGGCCAGAAATAAGAGATTATTAACATCTGTCGCGTACTGTACGCCTCGTACGTAGAGCTCCTCAAGTGAACACCCTCAGGGGGGACATGGCGTGTCGTACTATACATAACATGGATCAAGTGCACTGGTGTGTACGATACCAGCAGTACCTGGGATGGTATAATACATACATTTGCCAGTGGCCCTGTACTCCCTCGTACCCGTCAGATATACGAGTCGTACCTATACCCGGGTACCGGTATATTCTTATCTTTTTTTTTCCAACTTTTTTAAATGAAAGGTACAGAGTACTCGTGTTGTCATGGTGATTCCAGTTGTCATCTGACATTTATTTTGGTGTTTGTTTGCCTTTCTTTGCCGACGCCTTACCGAGACGTTCGACCAATCAAATTTGAAAACAAAGTGAACATGTGCTTTTGTGCCTTTTTTATATTTTATACCTGGTATTAAAATATATCCAAAATTATACATACAGTAGATAATTTCATAAAAATTCATTATACATACTTCGAAGTATGTACGAGTAGATAAATTCTAAACAAGCACTGACCATTTGAGTTTAAAAGAGTTATCATTTTATCATTTTCTCATCTTGCTGGCATGCCCGGAATTCCGACGGAACTTCGAGGCTATTCGTCACTGATTTGTGTCCATCACCTGTCAGAGGTAAACCTTTGTATCTATGCGCGTACCTAAAGCGGGTACCCCGACGTGGCCGGAGCTCCCCGCCCGCGTGACATTTGATTATGTTCGGATGCCGACGCAAGTCGACGAGTGAAGAAAGTGCTGAAACCTTCTCGAGATAAAAATGCAAGGCAAGAACCGTGGTGGGGGAGGAGAGACAAGAGCCTCTACTTTGTGACCCCGGATATGAGTTACGACCAGGAAGGAGAGAGAAAGGAAGGGCGAAGATAATAAATGGGAAGGACAAAAAAAACAAAATAAATGCCGGGCACCCATTGTTCGGGTGTAGTGCGCGTTATCAGGGCACGCTGTGCACGGTTTCAAGCGTTCCACGCTTGAGTCTTATCAGGGCACGCTGTGCACGGTTTCAAGCGTTCCACGCTTGAGTCTATGCCGGGTGTGGGGTTTTCGTGTGTCGACGTGTGCTACGCTAAATGTAGTACTTTTGTCTGAACAACCACCGCTTTGAATGAAGTGGCTCTTTTACCACAAACCATGGTTGCAATTCCCTTTCTGTGTTTTGCTATATGTGTTTGGCTGCATCGTTAGGCAGTTCAATTGTTCACCGGGCAGTGCCTTTGTTTTCATCTGAAATCAGCGTGTGGGTGGAGGTTTAGAGCTCCTCAAGCAATGACAAGTGGGATCGGATTAACGAAATTCATGTTCAGACACCCTGACGTAACGTACCATTCTTTTTTACGCGAGCAACAGACGCATGCTACGATAGAGGTGCACCATGTTTTCTTTGAGCTCCTCACTTAAGGAGTGTCATACCTCACCGAAAAACACTTTTTGGAGGAAAATAAAAGTGCTGCCAAATGAGAAATCACATGACCGAAGTACACACCCTGAAACATATTTCGTCACACAAATGAAAGAGTCCGACGAATTTGGGTTAAGGAGCCCAATCGTTCAGAAAACGATTCAGCCAAAACGTGCTACCTCTACCGTAGCACGCGTCAGCAACCTCCCGAGATAGGTCAACAAGGGTACTCGAACACGAAAAAGGAAATGTCGACGTACGCATTGTTTGTTTTGTTCCACAGACAGGCAGACAGGGGATACTAAAAACCCACTAAAACCCCAGTGAACCAAAACTGCAAAAATAAAATAAAACATGATGATAAAATAAACGATGTTTCTGACAAAACAAATATAACTCACTACATTACTACAGAGTACTGATGATGTCGGTTGGTTGTGGTTATTTTTTAATCCATACAACATGGTGGCGAGCGCGGCTCCTATTTCTGGTGGTTTTGGTTTTGCCGCTGGGCTCTACGCAGTTATTTAGTCGGCAACGAACAGTTTGATAAGTAGTAGGGTAAAAACACAAACATGGGATTATTATCGATTGATATTATACCCGCTCAGTTGAGACCAGCCGTCAGATGCGTGCTACGATAGAGATAGCACTTTTTGACTGAAATTATTTCTGACAGATCGAGGTCCTTAACCCAAAATCGGCGCACTGTCATTATGCTGCTGCCATTTTCATCATGTTATGCTTCGGCAATGGCATTGTTCATCGGATACTGTATAACTTTTACTCTCCTCCAATCAGTTTGCGGTGAGGTATGGAGCTCTTCAAGTAATGAGCTCCAGAAAATACATGGTGCACCTCTATCGTAGCATGCATCGTCACGCCGAAAGCACTAAGAAAACCAAACACTTCTATCCCCTAATACTGTAGTTCGCGTCAACACCCCTGCCTGGTTGCTGGAACGCTGGCCTTCCCGCCGGTCCGCCGTCTGAGTGACTTCAAAGGAACACCCCGCCAAGGCACGCCTCGGAGTTGCACGACCGCCCCTGCCAACTTTGAACCCCTTTAAAAGGGATGAAAGGTTGGGATAAGGGAAAGGGTTATGGTGGCGGTTGGGGTCGGAACGGGTTTGGGTCGGCGTGCTAGCCAGAACCTTGGTCCAAAGGCGTTGCACCAATTCACTGGCCAAAGGGTGTTGAGGTAGAGGCGGACCCTCTACTGGCCGTTGGGCTCGGAAACAGACTTACTCAGCACCTACCTCTTACTTTCGTATAAATTCCAACAATCTGACGCTGTCTCCGGAGGAGACACCCTCGTGGCGCACTTCATTGCAATCCATGCCATTTCACAAAA
The DNA here is from genome assembly GCA_008828725.1 of Saccharina japonica. Lineage (NCBI taxonomy): Eukaryota > Phaeophyceae > Laminariales > Laminariaceae > Saccharina > Saccharina japonica. Next base: position 348,777 of record MEHQ01001453.1, read on the forward strand.
AAAAACTAATCTAACTGATGTCATGTCTCGCTTTCATGGGACCGCCCTAGAAGGTTCGCGGCATTTCATGGCATCACACGGGCACACGTCTTTGTGGCCCTTCACGTGCGTACGTGCCCTCGCAGGGCTTGCACGGGGAGGTTCATATAGCACTTTCTTCATGGAAGGCGTGGGATGTTACATAAAAAGCGATGATGAAACCGACGCTGCCGCGCAGTAGTTTCGTTACATGTCGCACAATCGATGAAGTGTTCAGAAAGCTGTCATGGACACATCATTGGAGACTGCGCCAGATGACTGCCGCCATGGAACTATCATGAGGCTGCCGTGAGACTGGTGCGAAGGCAGATCGATGTCTGCTACAATGAGGAAACAGCATGCATTTTTGTCCCGAAATATGTTTTTGCTTCCGGAACTCAACTGAGTAACTACCACGCGGTATCCCATTTAGGTCACATGCTGCAATAGAGTTGCATCGTGTTTTTTTCTGGAGCTCCTTACTTGAAGAGCTCCACACCTCACTCCAAACTGATTTTGGAGGAAAGTAAAAGTGCTATATATCCCATTGAAAATCCCATGGCGGAAGCAAACAACGAACAATATTGCAACAAAATAAAGACAATAAAGACAGTCCGACGAATTTGGGTTAAGGAGCTCGACTGTTCAGAAATAATTGCAGCCATAAAGTGCTATCTCTATCGTAGCACGCGTCTTAGGCTGCACGGTAAGTTTCGGTAGCACCAGTTAATTACAGTAGTAGCCATGGGATTGTTCATCTGCCCAATCGTTTAAGCTACCTTCGTTCACGGAAATCAGGTTTGGGTGGCCGACCGCAGGTACGAAACTCCTACACTATAGGCAAGCGGAGAGGCTCAGAAAAGCGTCGGCACTTCTTTGGGATCTTCATGGGACTAGGAAGGCACTGACAGCGGGGGGCACCCACGTGTATCCCGGGCGCGCACGCTACGGCAGAGAGGGTTGGTGAGGGGTACCGCCTATTTTCTTGCGAGGCTAGAGGTTTGAGGGCCTCCATATACGCCACTTAACAACCGACTTCGCGAACAAAGATTACAGGCAAAGCACACTCACTCGCAGCCCGGTACAGGGTCAGCACACATATATGTGGGGGGGGGGGGGCAAACAATCGAATAGAAAGTGCGCATCGGATAGAAATATAAGTACATCAAGTAGTTTTCCCAGTTGATCCCCATCCACCAGAAATGGGTTTGGCGAAACGTTGCCACCGGCATCGGTATCAGGCGTCACAGCCGGCATGAAATGGGGCTTCCTGCCTTTGGGGCTGCCGGACGACTGCGAAGGCACTGCCATGGACTGCTACAGGGGCATAAAAAAAAGGATAATAAACAGGACTGCTTGCCATGTGATTGTCATCGGAGGGAAGCCATGGGATTTCGGAAGCCCCCTAATAACATGGGATCGTCTTGTGAGTTAGATGTGGCGCCGCCGTGGAGTTTCTAAGTGGGTGAATATCTAGAGGCATGGACTAGGACTGCTTGCGGGAGATTGCAAAATAAAATATATCTGCTACGAGCATGGGACACCGAACTCACTTCCATGGGACTTCCGTGGTGCAACCGCATCATCACTAAGGCCATGGCACATAGAGGTTGCATAGCATGACCTGCTATGAAGATGACATGAAGCGTTGTGGAAAAGCCGCTTGGTTGTTCTTTGTGGTCCCAGCAGGAGGTTGCCATGGAAGTTCCATGAACTGTCATGAGGGTCACTAAACAGCCATATTGTTTCATTAATGATGTCGTCAGATGCCATGTTCCACGTGGGGTTTCGTGCCACGAAGTTCAGCGACGTTGGACTTAAGTTTCATGTGGACTGCCACAATACCTACCACCATAATTCCGCGAAGCACTATTGGAGCTTCCTGAATTGCCATGCGATGTCACACGTAGTGTACGATACAGTGCCAGTGGGTACCTTGAGTGACAGTTCATTAGATTTCATGACATATACGCCAGAATTTAGCATTTGCGGACGGCCATGAGGTATATACCATGGACGTTTCATGAAAGACCACGGTAGACTGGACTAGAGTTTTGTTGTAGGTACCACAGAACGTTGCGTGTCATACGTTACGGACTCCTACTGTCTTCGGCTCAAGCTTCGACGTTTTCATAAACAAATGCAATTCCCAACGATGAAAGGCAGACAAGACTTAAGTATCAGATACAGAGGCGTTCAACGAGGGGAGTAGCATTTTTCCGCCAAACTGTTCCTGATTGGCCGGGTTCCGTGACCCAGTATCGTTCGAATACTATTACCCTACTGTGGTGGTTTATACTACGATTTGTGATAAACCTATAGGGGCTTTGGGCTTGTTTAGGGCCCGTTTTAACGAAGAAGAAAAAAAATCGATTTGGAAAAAATAATATTCAAATCCGCTTTTCATTGGTCAACACACGCACCAGCACCAAAGATTAGGATCTTGAGGCATAATATTTGGTGCTGGTGCGTGTGTTGACCAATGAAAAGCAAATTTGAATTTTATTTTTTCCAAGTTGAATTTATTTTATACTCGTTAATTCGGGCCCTTATCGGATTGAACCTATATACCGGTGATCGCATTATCCGTTTTCCGGTGAGGTATAAAGCCCATACATGTACTACAATCAAATGACCACCCTCATAAAAATTAGGCGCTGCCCTTTGAAGGCAAACACACGTCGCTACGTAGTCGGCCTACGTCGCCACCCAGCCACCAATAACTCCAGTAGGTTAAAAATTTAGCCAACTCACAATTGTAAAAAATAATCGATAAAAAAACGGAACCAATAACCTTGACTGGGTAATTACCGGCTTTCCAAGCGCATACTATTACACAACCCTACTAAAATAGTACACGTGGTATTGCATGCAACACTACTAGCCACGAGGCACCATGTGGTTGAATGAAGGTGACATTCCAAGTGCCGTACAGGTCCATGGTGTGCCATATGAGACTCCATGAGGTGCCACGAGGTCTTCACCGTGATGACGTAAGTGCTGTGAGGTGCCATTAGATTTCCTCTGGTTTCAGAAGGTGCCATGAGGGCCATGAAGTACCATGATGGTCCTTCTTAACACCAATGGGTATTCGTGAAAGTCCTGTGATTGTTCGAGCTGTTTTACGGGAGGGGTTTCATTTTAAAGAGGCTTTGTGCTTTTCGTCGACGGCGCTCCTCACCTGCGGAGCTGCCTAGGGTATTGGAGCCGATGCGCTTTTTTTTAGTTGTTTAGGTACCCTACTGCACATTCGCCGCGCGTTTCGGACAATCTTAAAACAAATGCGCGGCCCACCACAAAAATACATTTGGTCCTTTATCTGGTACGATTTGTGGGTCAAGAACCCGGCGGTAAAGGCTACTGAGCGGTCAACCAGCCACTCACAGAATGCTTTATTCTTTGAGAAATAACGACATGTAAGGCCGACCAAATATATTGGAACCGAGGTGCTTCTTCCTACCGTTCGAATCGATGTGGGTGTGGAGCCGCGCTCGGGTCGAAACTTAGCCTGGACTAGGGTTGGGGTTAGGGTCGGGGCTAGGGACTGGTGCTAAGGTCGGGGGGGCGCTTTAAAGTCCATTATTTTCAGCGGATGAAAGCCACTCCGCCGAGTGACCACCTTATATGTTCTCGGTATTTTTACGTCTTAACGCTTTACGTTTTAGAGATATGCCCCGCCGTGGTATGCTTGCCACTTTGCGACAAGAACATGATACACCTGCGTACAGTTTTGAGTGAGGTACAGAGCCACTCCCCCGAGTGGAGTTAACGTGGTAGTGAGAATCAGGCTACACCCCCTACCGTAGCACCAGTCTAAGGTTAGGGTTAGAATTGGGTTGGGTCGACGCCTTCAACCAGCAATGAGTCCAACTGTATTTGGTACTTTATCTGGTACGATTTGTGAGTTAAAGACCGGTAAAGGCGCCTCGCTTAAACGGGGAGGTTTCATACACTGTTTGAGGTGCTACCCGTACCACTGCAGCATGCGGCGTCCATAGAAAATCCGTGCAGTGGGGCATATAGGGTTCGCATGGCGTTTCACAAGTTCACACGAAATAGCCATGAAACGCCACAAGGGCTCTCTCGAGGTGAACACATGTTTCAAGCAGTGACACGAATACCCCATCGTTGCCACGAATGGTTTCATGTAGTGCAGCATTCTCGGACGACAAATCCACAATCCCAGGTTATCTGGTAAAGCACCAACATGCTGTAGATACACAGAATATACACTGCTGGCTTGGACACACATCGTACGGTGCAGTTACTGGGGCCGAAGTATGCGTTCCATATTTCGACATTCGGTACTGCAGCAGCAGTAGTGGTAGCAACAGAAAAAGCTATACAACAGCAGCAAGTGCAGCACGACCGACTCTGAGGAAACACATGTGTACTGTCCTTATAATTTTTTCGCCAATGCAAATGTAGGGGCCTGTTATACGCCGCTGTGTGTGACTCTTGAGCCTGGTGTTCTCGTTTTTTCCCCATCAAATACACCTGGTGTGAATTATCATTGCATGGGAAGTTTGTCAATTTCTTCCTGCGAGTGAATAGTCAACGCTTCAGCGCATTTTATGCCGTTCTGGTTTGGTGTTCGAACAAGATGTTAAGTGTATTTACTGTGGCGATATGCAACCCCGTTGGGATTGTTTGTTTCCCTTGGCCCAACGAAATATTTTGGAGTCAGGGGGGGCCGGTTATCTATTCACAACATTGGCGTGCTCGAGGGTTGGGGGGTGATATTTAATGTTTTTCTAGAACCCATCGGACGACCGAAGGAGGGTCGTCGGAAGCTAGCATCCGGCAACAACGTGGAGCCGACAGCGACATAGTGCCTACTTGCAGACCGGCTACATTTTCGTCAGCGGAAACTACTGGAGGTAATTCTGTAGTTGGCTTTCATGATAAAATTCAATTACTTGGTCATTCCTTCTGCTACTTATAAACTGCAGCGCCATCATGAACGAACTCGTCCCCTTCTCAACGCTAGTCAAAAACGGCGCCTCCACTAAGTCGAGAAACGGAGCGTTCGCCTCCGACGGCCTCATCAGCTTGGCCATCAACATCTTGATAATCTGTTATAATAATCAAGATCGTCACCATCGTCATCATCATCGTCACCATCATCAATACCATCATCGCCATCATCATCATCATCATCATCATCATCATCTTTAATGACCATCGCGCCACCATTATCATCATCATCCTAATCACCATCATCGTCATCCTCATGATCTTCATCCTCATCGTCATGAATATTGGTATCACCATTGTCATCAGCATCATCATCAGGTATCCTCTGATATCATAATCCTCATCGTCTTCATCGCCACCGTGATCATCCTCATCGTCATCATGCTCTTTAATCATCATGATCTTTAATCATCATGATCTCAAATCATCATGATCTTTAATCATCATGATCTTTTATCATCATCATCATCATCACCATCACCATCATCATCACCATCATCATCACCATCATCATCACCATCATCATCATCAGCGTGATCATCGTCATGATCTTTAATCGTCATCATCATCATCACCATCACCATCATCATCACCATCATCATCATCATCGTGATCAGCATCATATCCATCATCATACTCATTATCGTCGTCGTCGTTATCATCGCCATCATCGTCATCTTCGTCAGCATAGTCGTATTACCGTAGTCTTTGAAAATGCGTCGACTACTGCATACAGTAGTAGTAGCATATGGCTTTCTGTAAGAAACCTGAAACCAGATCTTAGGCGAACATCCGTGTTCCGGAGGAGTGAGAAGGGGTACTGTAGATTTCTTACAATGGCCTATAGACGGTGAGCACCTACCTACCATAGCTAAGAGGACCTATGGAACACACGAAAACAAACCACATACGTTTGTATTTGTACCGACAACATTATTTGGTCCTATTTACTATGGTCCCCCGCATTAGGCTACATACTTGCATTTGTTTGAAACCTATTCTAGGTTACGTAGAATCTTGAACTCTTCTCTCACACAAGAGGGCCGATACTGTGCAAAACCAACCACTACAAAAGAGTCTACGGTACTAGAGGAACCCTACTACAACATACGCCTCTGTGTCAGCAGAAGCTACGGCAGTAGTACCGACTATAACATCACTACTGCTGCTGTGGCGGCATTTAAATCGTCACAGCTTTACGACCCGCTTCAGAATCAGGAGCTTCATCGACTTTGCTCCTCACACATCAGCTTCAACACGAGCTACGTACGTACGTCAGAAACGTCACAACGTCGTCATATTCAGGCTTCGGTTGCTTTTTACGCCGGCATCCTACTGGGGTATATTCATTCGTCGGGGAGCTTACGATTACATCCAACAATGTGAGTAAGTACCAGGTAACGCACATTTTGTGTATTTCATTCGTATTATGTACACGCATAGTAGGAACTTGTTCGTCTGTGTTTGGGTTGCGCCAAACACACGCGAGGCTGTGAACGTGCGCGTTTGCCTTCCAAATAGAAGTCGCTACGACGTGCCTTGTACCTTGGTATGTTTGAATGGGTCGTCGATGCCGTTCGCCCGACGCTATGTGATTCAACGTAACTTGGTATAGTAAAAACGACCCTTGCTACGATCGAGGTAGTCCCAGTGACACTTTTTGGCTGAAACGTTTTCTGAATGACCTAGTAAAGCCTCCTTAACCCAAAATCGTCGGAATTTCAGTCTTGTGTTTCAATATTTTCCAGGGTATACTATAATTAAGTAATTAGGTCATGAGGTTGTTCATCGGGTACAACTTTTATTTTCCTCCGAATTGTGTTTTTTTTGTGGTTTATGAAGCTCCTCAAGCGAGGAGCTCAGCAAAAACAAGGTGTGTCACCTCTATCGCAGCATGCGTCGTACGTGCATTCACACGCAAATGATTGAGTTGATCAGCTGAACAGGTGATAGAACGCCCCCGTTGGAACGATATTACACTGCACAAAATGTACGTTAAATCTTTCATTTAATTGAGTTAATAGGACCAACAACAGTGAACACAGATACAACAAGTAGGTAGCAACGACATTTCGCATTTCATTGCATAGACTACTTTACATCCATCACTTTTCCAGTACCTTCCTGGTCAGTTCCTCCGTAGCACCAGTCGACGTACTCCTGACCCTTCTTGTCTCCAGAAGTAGCTACAGGTATCTTGAAGAGTGCTCGGGCATCACTGTTTGTTTACGGTACATATTGATTTTGGTGTTCTTACGCAGATACTATTACGACCATGCCACGCTAACATCACGGCAAATAAGTCTCACCGTCGAGATGCCATCGCCTCCTCATGGGGACGCCGTCGCCCCACCGTGGATTAACCATGGACCCAGCAGGGATTCACCATTGGCCTCTCTGAAGGCCTGGGATTGGTCGGGGCACATATCCGGTTGTAGGGCCAGTCCTAGGCCCTTGTACCCAAAGTGGCGACGTCACCCCTTTTCGCTGCTAGTGGCGGCCTGCGTGATACCAACTATGTGGCATTAGGGTAGCTATTGCATACGTTGTTTGCCGCTGACGAAATAGTTAGGTGTTATGCTTGAACCAGCTCGTAGTTGTTCTCTATACCGTCTTGTTCGTCTTTTGCACCGTACGTTTTGCCGTCTTCTCCTTCCCCCTCAAGTGTTTCCCGGTGCCTCCAGTGTTTTCTGGTGCCTTTCGTGTATTTCTTCGTTCGGGCGACAGTTGACCCACCACGGAGGCGCCACGGAGACGCCATGGACTAATCATGGACACGCTGCGGCACCACGGTAGCGGAGGCGGCACAGCGACTCCATTGGACAACACGGACACACCACGGACACGCCGTGGCGGCGCTGTGAACACGCAATGTCACACGACGGATGCACCATGATCGCACCATTAATGCGCCATGAACCCACATTGAACCCGATATGGACACACCATGGACCAACGATGGTGTATCGGAGCCACCATGGATGCACCATGGACTAACCACGGTGCGCCGGGGGGCACGTTGGACATACGATAAGACGCCACGACCCGTGCTGCGGTAGCAGAGAGGCACCTGCATACAGGACGTTGGTCGAGCTCTACACCTCACCCAAAAAACTGATTTATGCGGATACCTATAAGGCTACCCGATGACAAACATCAGTCCCATGGCCCAAGCATGTGACAAAACATATGGCAACAACAAGAACAAAATTCCGACGAAGTTTGGGTTAAGCAGCCGACGCATGCTACGATAGAGGTGCACCATGTTTTTTTCTGGAGCTCCTCACTTAAGGAGCGTCATACCTTGCCGAAAAACGGATTTTGGAGGAAAATGAAAGTGCTGCCGTATGAGAAATCTCATGACCAAAGTATACGTGAAACATGATTCAGAACAAAAATGAAAGTCCGACGAATTTGGGTTAAGGAGCCCGATCGTTCAGAAAACGATTTAGCCAAAAAGTTCTACCTCTACCGTAGCACACGTCAGCCCCCGTTATTCAGCAACCGCTTCAGTCAAAACAAAAGCTATCTCTATCGTAGTAACGCATCCCACGCACACACCATGGAGACTTCACGTTTTCTTTTTTTAATGGGGGTCGCCATGGCGTCATCATCGAGACAGAATGCCCCACCATGGAGGCGTCATGGTCTCACCATGCAGACGACGCGGTCAAAGGGGAATGCTTCTACAGTAATTTCAACGAATGGATGCTTCCCCTGCGACGTGTAGAAACCCCTCCCCTTAGGTAGCCATTGGAGTCCGAAACCATAGTAACCTGTGACATGGTCAAGGGCATGAAGGACGAATGCTACGATAGAGGTGTACCAAGTTTGTTTTCTGAGCTCTTTGCTTAAAGAGCGTCNGCTCGGGCATCACTGTTTGTTTACGGTACATATTGATTTTGGTGTTCTTACGCAGATACTATTACGACCATGCCACGCTAACATCACGGCAAATAAGCGACTTGGCATAATCCATCTGCCGACACGGCACAGGTTTTGCGTGTCACTCCTCTTAAGCTCGACCTAAATAGCAGGCCCAGGCTAAGCGGCTTTTCCTCGTTGTTGTGACACGCCATCCGTGACTGCAGGTGGGTTGCGGAAATACTTACGAGAGCGTTGTTCATCTCAAAGTTTCCGTTCTACGCTTTTGTCAAGCACAACGAGTTCAAGCCACACAGCCCAAAACTCCTACAGCTGAGTTGTACATAGGAGGGGGACAATTACGGCCTATGAACTAGATGCCTACGGCATAATTTACAATCGCGTTTTTGGCGAAACGAAAAAACACCCGACGGTGTACATCATTTGCCGTATGCGTGTTGTACCTCTGTTTTAAACCCACATTGGTTGTTTTGAAGAAACCCCCATGCTCTCGCCGTGATGCGTGCTACGATAGAGAGGGCACTGTTTTGGCTGAAATAATGTCTGAACGATCTATTAAAGTAGTAAAGGCTCCTTAACCCACAATGGTCGGACTTTGATCATTATTTTGTTGCAATATTGTTCCTTGTTTGCTTCGGCCATGGGATTTTCACCCGGATAGCACTTTTACTTTCCTCCCTTAATGCCCTTAATGATCACTTTGGGGTGAGGTGTAGAGCTCTTCAAGTAACCACCCTTAGAAGGCAAAAAAACATGGTGAACCTCTATCGTAGCATGGGTCGGTGGAGACGCCATTGTCTCACCGTCGAGATGCCATCGCCTCCTCATGGGGACGCCTTCGCCCCACCGTGGATTAACCGTGGACCCAGCAGGGATTCACCATTGGCCTCTCTGAATGCCTGTGATTGGTCGGGGCACATATCCGGTTGCAGGGCCAGTCCTAGGCCCTTATAAACAAAGTGGCGACGTCACCCCTTTTCGCTTCTAGTGGCGGCATGGGTGATGCCAACTATGTGGCATTTGGGTAGCTATTGCATACACACGTGTTTTTGCCGCTGACGAAATATTTAGGTGTTATGCCTGAACCAGCTCGTAGTTGTTCTCAATATTGTCTGGTTCGTCTCCTGCGCTGTACGTTTCGCTGCCTTCTCCTTCTCCCTTCCGTGCTTCCTGATGCCTCCAGTGTTTGCTGATGCCTTTCAGGTATTTCTTCGTTCGCGCAACAGTTGGCCCACCTCGGAGGCGCCACGGAGGCGCCATGGACTAATCACGGACACGCTACGGCACCACGGTAGCGGAGGCGGCACAGCGACTCCATTGGACAACACGGACACACCACGGACACGCTGTGGCGGCGCTATGAACACGCAATGTCACGCGACGGGTGCGCCATGATCGCACCAGTAATGCGCCATGAACCCACATTGAACCCGCCATGGACACACAAGGACCAGCCATGGTGCATCGGAGCCACCATGGATGCACCATGGACTAACCACGGTGCGCCGGGGGACACGTTGGACATACGATAAAACGCCACGACCGGTGCTGCGGTAGCAGAGAGGCACCTGCATACAGGACATTTTCTGAGGGTGGACGCTGGTCGAGCTCTACACCTCACCCAAAAAACTGATTTATGCGGATACCTATAAGGCTACCCAATGACAAACACCAGTCCCATGGCCCGAGCATGTGACAAAACATATGGCAACAACAAGAATAAAATTCCGACGAAGTTTGGGGTAAGCAGCCACCGTCATTCAGCAACCGCTTCAGCCAACACAATTGCTACCTCTATCGTAGTAACGCATCCCACGCACACACCATGGAGACTCCACGCTTTCTTTTTTTAATCGGGGTCGCCATGGCATCATCATCGAGACGGAATGCCCCACCACGGAGGCGTCATGGTCTCACCATGCAGACGGCGCGGTCAAAGGGGTATGCTTCTACAGTAATTTCAACGAATGAATGCTTCCCCTGCGACGTGTAGAAACCCCTCCCCTTAGGTAGCCGTTGGAGTCCGAAACTATAGTAACCTGTGACATGGTCAAGGGCATGAAGGACGAATGCTACGATAGAGGTGTACCAAGTTTTTTTTGAGCTCCTCACTTAAGGAGCGTCATACCTTGCCGAAAAACGGATTTTGGAGGAAAACAAAAGTGCTGCCGGATGAGAAATCTCATATCCGAAGTATACTCTGAAACATATTGCAACACAAGAATTTCAGTCCGACGAATGTTGATCAAGGAGCCCGATCGTTCAGAAACAGAGTAATCCCACGGTAGGGGTACCACTTTTAGGCTCAATGTTTTCTGACCGGTTGTGCTCCTCACGTGAGTAACCACCGGATATTATCATTATTTCACGGGTATATTTGGTTTTAGACTACCGCATTGGAAGGTTTGGTCGGGTTGCGCGAACGAATGTTTCCGAAGTCATGTTGTGGGTGAGGTATTGAGCTACTCATGTTAGGAGCTCAGAAAATTCTGCTGCACCCCTAATGTGGGATGACTCAACATTCAGCCAAAAAGTGATACCTCTACCGTAGCACGCGTCGAAGGATCTTATCCACCCCCCATCCCCGGTATTCCGGGTCTGATTGTAATATTTAGAGCTGTTTTATGATAATATAATTGGTTTTCGCTGTGTCGTCACTCTGCGTTTGTTTGCACATTCGGCTGTTAGTGCGTGCTTTAGAAAAGAAAGACGGTGGCGACCAAGAGTAGCTTTTTTGCTGTGCTTTTTTTTCGGTTGGCTTTTGTAAGGTTTTCAACAGAGAGAGGCCTACACTCCGGCTTTGAGGTTCGGCAATGAATGGTCGAAGTTGGTTGAAACTTTGGGGGGTTCGTACACCGAATGACAATATATCCACCTCGGTGTTCTGGGTATGAAAGAGGACAAGTACGTAGGACCAGAAATCCTACCGTTTGTTATTCATTCACGACCCACTGGATTACACTACCGGTCCCTCTCATACGAAAGTGCCCCACAAGAAACTCAGCCTAAACATTACGGGGGAACATGAGAACGTCGACAGCTATTATACTGAAGTTAGTGTGGGACACAGCCCTTTCTAAAATAAGAAATTCAGCCTAAGCCCGATTCCTGGTTTCTTATGAGCGGGCCGGTACTGCATTTATTGGAACATGTTTGGGCGGAAGGGCTGAGTTTCTGTTCACATCAGGACCGCTGCTCTACGGTACCGGGTTAAGCTACTCGGGCGATCGACTCTGTGCCTCGCTCAAAATTGGCCGCACAAACACGTTGTTGTCGCAGAGTAAGTAGTACCACTCCGAGCGTAAACATAAGGACCTATTGGTGTTCATATTCGTGTATAAACGTCCCTTATATTTCCGCTCAGAGTGGTAGCAAATAACCAAATAAATGGCGGCGCATATCGCGAAAACGAATAGCAAAAAAAAGCTTAACCCATCCAGAACTGAAAAAAATATCCGGCACTAATTCCAAGTAGTTTGTCCCCAAAAACGGGGAACCGGTTCTTAAGGGGTTAAACACGTATATAAGACTTTCAAGCAATATGGTGGTCACTCGTCAGCCGAATAACTCCAATCGGCTGAAAATGGAGGGCTTGAAGGCGACCCCCCTACCGTACCAGGTGGAAGGAAGGATAGTGGCCGCTCGCTCGCTCGTGTTTCCAGCTCGGCGTGTGCACAACTGCGCGAACATGTGGCGGTAAAGAGCCACACGAGCGAGCGGTATGACAGTGCCTGCTTGCTGCTGCTGATAGGAATAGTGTTACGTATTACCTACGCCGTACATAGTAGGGGCTAGGAGCCTTGTTGGGTTTACCGTGCGCATGAAACGTTCGACTACGTAGTACTACTAAACCCATTTAGGGCATACTATGGGTGACCGAGACTACCCAAAACTATTACTCGAGAGATTGTGTGAATTGAGGGTTTCGTTTTTAGGAGATGATAGGGCACCAAGCTGCATGGTGGCGGGAGGGGTTGGATGAAGTTTGTTGTGTAGTGATTTGAGCTAGCATTTGTGTGGATTGTTGTATGTTTCCAAAAGAGAGAAACGATACTTAGACTATGGGGCAGGGGTGAGTGAAATGCAGTACTCATGGCTTGGGTTACTTAGTGTGGATTCATTAAGTTTGACAAAACAAGGAGACGGTATCCAAGTACCCATACCTTGTGATGTAGGACTTGTAGACCCAAGAGCTCCCGGAACGCTGCATGCAGCGACATCTTGGTGCCAACGCGGTCGTGTGGATATATGTGTAGATATGCATGTTCAGTGTCGATTAGCTCAACGTACTGGTCGACTATTGGCTCTATGGTGAAACTGTCATGTGTATTGCTGAAACCAGCCCGTTCGTTCTACACTCTTCTTTCTTTCACGCCCCACATGATCAGAAGACCTCAATCATCATCATCATCATCATCATCACCCAGACCGAAGGAACCAAGCGAAGTTTTACCTCCAAAGTTTCCATCTGTGAGTGACTGTGGTCAAGGCGATTGACACTACTACTACTGTGAAATTACATTCTACACCATACTACCCTGGTATACTGCAATAGGTGTAGAAGTCGGCCCCTAGTCCCGGCGTACAACCGTAGCGCAAAGTATTTTTACTGTACGCCACCCGACAACTTGACGCTGTTTGCCACCACCATCGTTATCACCTCCATTACCGTCGCGTCGTGTTGTTGTCTCGGCGAGAACTATAGTATACCCTTGTGCGACAGCCCACACAACATCGTCACCACCGCGTGTGCCAGCGGAGTCTGGGGGTCTTGATATAACCCTTCTTATGGCGACTTTCGTTCTTTGTGCTGGTGTTGTGTAGATACGTGGACGCATGCTACGATATAGAGGTACACCATGTTTTTGCCTTGGAAGGGTGGTCACTTGAAGAGCTCTCTGCACCTCACCCCAAACTGATTTTGGAAGAAAGTCAAAGTGCTATCCGATTTAATATCCAATCTGGCCGAAGCAAAAAAAATGAACAATATTGCAACAAAAAAATGACAGTCCGACGATCTAGGGGTAAGGAGCCTTATTATCATTCAGAATTCAGAACACATTTCAGCCAAAAAAAAGTGCTATCTCTATCGTAGCACGCGTTTGTGCTGAACATGCGGAAGATGCTCTGCGGCTGCGAAGGGAAGACCCCACAGTCGAACATAAATGCCGTGCACGGCGTTGGGCCCACGAAGTTGCTCAATCAATGCCAGGCTGCTGGCCCATGCATGTGTTTTGGACCTGCAATCCGAGGGTCTGTAGAAAAGTGGCGACGCAATGATGACACTCGCACACTGTAAAACAACGTTCCTGCAGTAGACTCGCGACGCATGCTACGATAGAGATGCATCATGTTTTTTTCTGAGCTCCTCACTTAAGGAGCGTCATACCTCACCGAAAAAAGGATTTTGGAGGGAAATAAAAGTGCTCTCGGATGAAAAATTTCATGATCAAAGTATACTCTGAACCATATTTCGTCACAAAAATGAAAGTCCGACGAATTTGGGTTAAGGAGCCCGATCGTTCAAAAAACGATTCACCCCAAAAGTGCTACCTCTATCGTAGCACGCGTCTCGCGTCAAGTTGGTATACCTGTCGTTTCGATTAGTATTCCTATCTATGGGTCCCCAACACCTCTGTCACCACCACCATACGATACATGAGATAACTACATATAACAGCACAGTGCGAGATATAGGGCATTGCCTGCGCGACTGGACCACCATGCTTGCCCAGGTTCTGAAGACGGTTCTTTCGCTGCTACTGCACGAGGTGCCTGTATACTACGCTCTAAAATACTGCCGTAGCACCAAGTGAAGGAACCCTGGACGCGTGCCACTAATTAGCCTTCTAGGGGTGGCACCTAATTCGTATGAGGTTCATCACTTGATTATAGTATAGGAGCTTTGTACCTCACTAAAAACACAGATTTGATAAAAGCTGAAGGAGCACCCCGATAAACAATTCCAAAGCCTACGAAGGTATTTCGCGAATGTTTTTGTAAACTGGTGATGGCATTCCAGCGATATTGGGTTAAGGAGCATACCGATAGTCATATTAATAGACAGAGATAAATTATTTGGCGAAAAATTGTCACTGGGACCACTATTGTAGCAAAACATCCATGACAATGCTGTAGCTATCTCCTGCGAAACCATGAAATCTGCGAACATCGATTAGAGATGTAGGTGTTCGCGCCCTAATTCCTTTCACACTGTGTCACACGACCGTTGCGCACGTCTGTTTCGCCTGGTGGGATATCCATGAAACGGTTCCTGCATAATAGCCTAGAATGAGCAGCCGAGGAAATTGATGATGACTACATTATTAGATCGTTATATGTACGACGTGCAGACTGCGCAACTTGAGCGGTTGGTTGCGCGAGGCCACTAGCATTTTGCTGTGGGCTCACGAGAGTACAGCTCGCTTTCTCGTGATATTTTTAATGTATGTCTTCCCGCAGCGTGCCTGTGTGCATGCTCGCTTGAACGCATGCCTGCCTGCCTGCACGCATGCGTGCATGCATGCATCCATGTTCGAATCCATCTATCGTACACTCCCGGCGCTCTGATAATGCTACGTACAGGAAAGAGCCCTTTCCCGCACGAAATCCAGTTGAGAGTTGCAAAAAACTTATGTATTCAGGAGCGGATATTTGCTGATGTTTTGTGTGAAGCAAACACTCCCGAGGTGGTTACAATGCATGGGGTCGTATATACGACGCGGGGGCAACTTGATCCCAGCCGGGCAAATACTGGGCCCGCACGCACGTTCTACGTAGACGGTAGGTAGCACTGAATTTTTCACTGTTTTCGTCGCTGTTTCGGGAGTGTCAAGAGGGGGTTAAGCCAAGTACCTGGTATGTATGTTTGAGCTGCGGCAACTTACAGTGCGTGTATCTATAATATCTATAACGGGGGACCATAGTAAATAGGATAACATATCGTTACAGTGGGTACCCGGACTTGAGAGAGGTAGTGTGGTCCAGGCCAAAAACAGCTCTCTTAACTAGCTTTC
Source organism: Saccharina japonica (assembly GCA_008828725.1). Taxonomy (NCBI): domain Eukaryota; class Phaeophyceae; order Laminariales; family Laminariaceae; genus Saccharina; species Saccharina japonica. The sequence continues at coordinate 364,673 of MEHQ01001453.1, forward strand.
TCTCATATCCATAGTGATAAACATATAGGTTTAGTGTAGGCGGGTCCGGCCGATTCGGTCTCTCTGAACTGTACTACCAGGTATTCCCTTAACGCACCCTCTCTTAAGTCGGGGTAACCACTGTAGTAAAATTAGATTCATACATGTATATGTAGGTTTTTGTCTGTACCGTAAGATCTACGGGTACGTATTTGCTATAGCCCCCCGCATACGTTAGCACGTTGAAAACAAGGCACACTTCGTATTATTGCTGATGGTATGTCCCTACTCGAACGTAGCTTTGATTGGAGATGGCATGATGATGAGTTACATCCGTTTTTTTTTGTGCGACATGTGACAATTGTACAGCAGTAATAAGGCGAACGCAACTCAAACATGATATATGATATATGGATGGGTGTTGATGACATTAAAAACTATAACTACTTGACCTTGTATGGATAGGTTAATTTAGCAGAGGGGGAATAACAATATATACCAGATATAACCTGTGAGAACAAGGATGACGAAGTACTCGTAGCTCTCTAGGATGAAGAATCGGCACGGACACTGGGGGTGCTGGATGTCGACGGGCAGAAAGGAAGGTTTAACGTGAAGAACACACACACAAGTATATGTCTCGCGGACAGACGTGCAGGTGGCTGAGGGCACCTTCTGGCCGTGAGATTCACTTGCTTCGTTGTTCAACAGAACACCAAAACGTGATGCTACCGTAGGAGTGGATGAGTAGTCAGATATGTTTTACTGGTAACCCATTGAGCTACTCGTACGGTAGTGGAGATTAACTAGTTTTGACCCAAGGGGCACACGATTCACCATACGCGTTGCAGTATATTGAGGGAGGTGTTGCTCGTTGAAAAATGGGTACGGTTGGGTGAAGAAAATGAATGCCTCAAATTATTCAGAATTCATTCATCTCTTTGTATGGAGACGCTATTATTGTTGCTACAAGTAAGTGAGACAACTATGGAGAGATGGGAGATGGAACTGCTTGTAACTATATACGAGTACCGGTAATTAGTGGGCATGGGCATAGTTTGTTTTTGCGCGGCGTGTGGGTGAATCACATGAATATCAGGTGCGTGCATACTGTATACCCTAATGTATCGAGCTTTGAATAGGAATACGTCGTATTTATTAGACTATTTCATTAAACTTTTTTGTTTTTTGTGGAGGGGGTATACAATCTCTGTTAAAACAATACAGTGGGCGTTAGGTGATGATGATACAGTAGCGTTATAAAAACGAAATACGTACTACGGCTCTATTTGTAGTACGTTAGATACTTGCTGCTTAAATATTCACTCATCACATCCAGCACACCTACTGTCGTCCTGGTCACCATCACCAAATCAGTATTATTTTTATCCTTGTCACCCGACTATAGTATTTATCGCATGGGTTTTGCCAGCATTGGTCACTCAGCACTCCAGACGAAGACGACCACAACAACCTAAAGTAGCCCTCTGAAAACATATACTCCCTTCTGTATACACGTGCGGCTTGAGCTCTGTCTACTTCGGTTGTTGTCTTCAATCTTCTGTAGCTGCACAGCAACCGAGCTTTATCTTCTTCAGTAAGTCCAAGAGTCCATGGTCTCAATCGAGCTATATATAGCATGATGATGAGCTTTACTAGCATTGATCACTCAGCACTCCAGATAAAGACTACCACAGAAGAAGCACAAAGAGGCCTCTGCTAAACATTTTCTCTTTTTTACCTACCTCCGGCTTGAGCTTTATTGTCTACTTCTGTACAGTTAGACTGAGACCATAGGCCCTTGCACTAACCGACGGACAAGAAAGTCCCTTCATGCGTGCTCATGGAAGCTTAACCCCCCTCGTGCTATTCCACAACGGGGACGACTGACTTTACTTAAATTACGTCCGGGAATACTGAAAAATCACGTCTAAGCTGATAGTTGGGTCGCATACCTGCTTACTACCATTATGCGTGCATGCGTGCACAACGATCGCATGTTGATCATTAGGAGTGCGGTGTCCCGTTTTTGTGGCACAGTAAAGTAGTCCGTGCTACTGCCGGCTGACTGCACGCTGTACGCTGCTGTAATGGTATCGGCTAGAAAGGCCGGTAATTACCTCATTGGTCCGTCTTCGTATGACTTGGATGGCATTCGTATTCGGGGTATTAATATCGGAGGGCCATACTTGAAGATGTCATCTGGCTCGGGGATTAATCAAAACTGCTTCCCTTCTACGCTTGATTTTACGGAAAGTGAGTAACACCAAGGATGCTTAATAGACAAACCTGCAAGGGGATACTCTGTGTCTCACCCAGTTCTACAACACGTGGCGTCATCGGCATTGCGACCAGTAAAGGCCACAGCTAGCATCAAGACGGAAACCGCAACTGACACCGTAGGGGGAACGGGTAATACCGCCCGCCCCGCGAGGGGGAGGCGAGTGCCTTGCTGAAAAATACATAAAATGGATAAGCCACAAATAACAATACAGTCCTGTGCTACAGTATGAGTAGCCATATTACCCAGACCGCCCCCCTCGGTTCAAGGATGCTTAAGGAGCCCCTTCGGTCATGATGAAATACGAGTCTTCCATCGTTGAAAAATATATTTTTTTCGTTTTTTTTACAGCAGCAATACTATTTCTGGTATAATAACACCATATCAGTACTCCTTACGGAAAACGGCATAGCTCCAGTTCTAGTGCTCAGTATTTCGCCCATCGAGTATTTGCAATCAGCCTAGACCATGGTCAACATTTGTGTCTCGGGAGATATATCGATCAGACGCCTTGGTCGTCACGAAAAGTGTCTCTAAAGAGGCACTTTTCCTTAAGGATTAGTGCCTCTTTAGAGACACTTTTCGTGACGACCAAGGCGTCTGATCGATATGCCTCCCGAGACACAAATGTCGACCATGATCTAGGCTCTTTGCAAATACACTTTTCCGTAAGGATTAGTGCCTCTTTAGAGACAATTTTCGTGACGACCAAGGCGTCTGATCGATATGCCTCCCGAGACACAAACGTTGACCATGGTCTAGGCTCTTTGCAAATACTCGATGGGCGAAATACTGAGCATTAGAACAGGGGCGATACCGTTTTTCGTAAGGAGTACTGATATGGTGTTATTATACCAGAAATAGTATTGCTGCTGTAAAAAAAACAAAAAATAAATATTTTTCAACGATGGAAGACTCGTGTTTCATGATGACCGAAGGGGCCCCTTAATAGACAAACCTGCAAAGGGATACTCTGTGTCTCAAAAAGCCTTATAACAGCACTACTGTATTGCAGTCACTACTTAATTTTGATCATCACACACAATAGACTGACTTTTCCAATACATCTCTCAACATGCATCCGTTTAGGTGACTGTTCGTCGTGCCGACTATTCCAATGGTGTCGTCCTGACAGGCAGTGCGCTAGGTCTGGTACCACTCGCGAATCTCACATTTTTGGTCCAGGAACCATTCGTGCGAGGAGGGTGTCTCCCTACAAAGACTTCAGTTTACGGACACAGGGGTTTGCTGTCGTTCGGTAAAAACTGAATCGTCTTATAAAGTGTCAATTTCTCGAGTACGTACTGCTGCGGTGCCCTTCCTCAAAGCAAGTAAGTGCTGCGATAGGAAAGTAGCACGTTTTAGCTACACCATTCCTGACGGACGAGGTTCATCAACCCGATACAAGGCATGCCTTATACCGCTGAAAACCTAACATTGGTTTGCCTTGCAAGGCAGGTATCTTAGCATTAGGTAGGTCATGGGTATTTGTCCATGGGATTGTACTATCCTTTTTTCCACCGAGGGTTAGTTTTTAGGCGAGAGGTGCACGATGAATTACCTGAGGTTCCTCGATTTAGGGGCTCTATACCTGCAGTAGTCTATACCTGCAGTAGTCTGAACACTGGTTTTGTTGGGAACTAGACGTGCTACCCGACGAATAGTCGGGTATGGCCTATTCGTAGGTACGCAATGAAACATGCCGCAACACATGGTTGAACGTCCGACGGACTTTGGGGTTAAGCAGCACGATCATTCCGGAATCATTTATGCAAAAGCGAGGTACAGACGCATGCTACGATAGAGGTGCACCATCTTTTTGCCTTCTAAGGGTGGTTACTTGAAGAGCTCTATACCTCGTCCCAAAGTGATCATTAAGGGAGGAAACCAAAAGTTATATCCGATTGAAAATCCCGTGGCCGAAGCAAAAAATGATTCATATTACAACATAGTAATGACAATCCGACGACTTTGGATTAAGGAGCTCGATCATTTCAGAAATATGTTCAGCCAAAATGTGTTATCTCTTTCGTAGCACGCGTCTACAGTACCTCTATCGTAGCTCGCGTCCTCGGAACATGCATGTACGCCCTTACGATTTTTTGTCCTTCCCGCTTCTCGAAACGGTTGGTCTTGGTCACCGGCAGGACTCCCCCCACCCCCCGCGAGAAACATCCGCGACACCATGAAAACCCTCGCATTGGTTGCGTGGACTGCGTCTCTTCTTCTGCGCAACTTTGTGGGTGCCACCCCTTCCGCCTATCTGACTGACTGGAGCCCCGCAAAGGTGTCTCATGACGGCACCACGTTCGAGATAGTCCGGTACCTTCACGGGAGGTCCAGCGTATCCTTCGAGGACGACGACGATGTGACGTCCGAGTACGTCTACAACAAAGCGGGGTACGTGGCGACCTTCGAGGCCGGCAGCGAGGAGTACAAAGTCCTGTACGATGACGACGGAGATGTGGAGGACGTGGAGCGCCGGGATGACCGTAGGGCACGAGCGCTGCGGCTTTCGAACGTGCTGGGTGGCCGCGTCAAGGACGTCCTCGAGGATATTGAGGTATTGGGCCGGCGTAAGGCGCTCTCGTGCGAGGACTGTAAGGACGGGTGGGACACCGTGTGTGGGGATGGGCTGGAGTCCTTGTGCGATCTGCAGGATGAGTATGGGTCTGTGTTTGGGTCGTTCGGGGAGGAATCGGTGGACATCATGTGCAGCACCTTTGTGCGCGCGTGCCGTGATAACTCGGCTAGTGAGGCTTGTGAGGATCAGTGCGATAGCGATGACGGACAGGACGACGATGACAGCAGCAGCAGTGACGACGATGATAGCAGCGACGATGACAGCAGCGATGGTGAGCGCAGCGATGATGACAGCAGCGATGATGATAGCGACGATGACGATAGCGGCGATGATGCGAGCAGCGACGATGATGATAGCAGCGATGATGCGAGCAGCGACGATGATGACAGCAGCGATGATGATGGTAGTGGTGACGGTGAGTTTGATGGTGATGATGACGAGGAGGAGGAGGAGGAGGAGGATAATGATGGTGATGATGATGACGATGATGATAGTGATGACAGTGAGTTTGATGAGATGATAATGATGATGATGATGGCCATGAGGATGAGGATGACGGTAATATTGATTATGATGATGATGATGATGGTGGTAAGTTTGATGTCGATGGTGAGGATAACGAGGACAAGGATGATGATGAGGACCAAGTTGATGACGATTATGGTGATGATGGTGAGGGTAATGACGATGACAGTGGTGATGATGATGATGACGGCAATGGTCATCATGCTGGTGATAGTGATGATGATGACGATGAGTCGGAGGAGGCAGAGGAGGGAACACCCTATTTCTGTGTCGATGAGTCCTCTAGCGATCCGACACTTGCCTCGTGGCTTTAATAGTTCGACACGAGTCGACAACGAAACATTCGTCTGTTTCTCATAAGGCTTGAAACTCCAACTCCGTTGTGTGGACGCAGACGTCTGTAACATTTTGCGTCCTGTGATAGAGTTAACTTGACTAGCTTGTTATTCGAGGTGGAGTCGTGGTATGATGGATGTAGTGCCTGACGCGTACGTGACTGATAGGGATAGCTTCTAAAGGTTTTTGAGGCTCTTCATTAGAAGAGTTCTCTAGCTCACGTTGCGTTCTACGATAGAAGTACAGGTAGCGCATTTCTAGCTGAAATTGTTTCAGAAGGACGGGTATCCTTGGTCCAAAATCGTCGCAATTTCACTCTTGTCTCGCACTATGTTTCGTTTTATCCTTAAGGCCTTGGGACGCGATTGTCCATCGGGTAACACTTTTGTTTTTATCCAAAAACCAAACAAACGTTTTCGGGTGAGGTTTAGAGCTCCTCAAGTGACCTAACACCCTCAGAAAATGTCCTGCATGCAGGTGTACCTTTACCGTAGCATGCGTCGCACCCGAAAAGTAGCAAAACAAAAAGCAGCAAGGCAACCACTCCCAGGTACTACTGTACGCATTCCACGAATTATGCTGTGAATGCAATGAATGTCGATCCAACGACTATTGGCGTAGCTCGTCGGGTCAGAATCCCCTGGAGTCAGAAACGCTGTGGAAAACAAAATCCACATCTTTGGTGACGCCCGAAACCTGAACTGTACGAGGCTCCTCACTTCAGATTCCAGCAGCCGTCGTCAAAACAAGGTGCTCCCCTAATCCCAAGCTACGATAGAGGTAGTCCCAGTGACATTTCTTGGGTGAAACGTTTTCTGAATGACCTACTGTAGTGAAGGCTCCTTAACCCAAACCCGTCCGACTTTCAGTCTTGTGTTTAAAAATATTTCAGGGCATAATTTAGTCATGAGGTTGTTCATCGGGTAGAAGTTTTCTTTTCCTCTGAATTGTGTTTTCGTTTTGGTGGGTTGTGGAGCTCCTCGAGTGATGAGCTCAGCAAAAAAAAGGTGCCCCTCTACCGTAGCACGCGTCCCTAATCCCAATACCGAACATAGCCCGCTATCATAGGCATCCAACGAAAACACCTTGAGCGTTTACACATACACATCGGATCCGACGGCAATGGGTGCGAATCTCCCCAGATATCTGAAAAGCTCGATCACTAAGGAATGTTTTGACAACAAGAAAGCAACCAATACCCGAAACGCGGCTCGGTGTGTCACCCAGCGTGCCTCCGTGAGCGCCGAGGCCAAGTGTCGCGAATCGTGGAACGCTGCTCGTTCTTAGCTTGTTCTTCATTTATCGCGCTTGGTTCCTTCGTGTTTCATCGGGGATTGATTGCTGGCGTACGGTGCTATTAGGGGATACCTCGAAGAACCGTCTTTATGTAAGATCGAGGTCTGCTCGTTTTTAACTCGCCCCTTGATGGCGTATAGCGGTGGGCGGCGTTAACGCTGGGTCGGTTTGTCGCCTCGCAGATCCGTGTGACCCGAATCCGTGCGAGAACAAAGGATCGTGCTCCCAGGACGATGGTGGGGGTCACGTCTGCTCGTGCAAATCTGGCTACGGCGGCATGGCCTGCGCAACCGATACATCAGGTGAACAAGTATAGGCCTCGGTTGTCGAGGTGCTATGAGAAAATTGTCTGATGCCACAGTAAAACACCTGCGTGGGTAAACAACTGCCAGATATGTAGCACGAGCTGGGGCGGGGGGGGGGGGGGTCTGCGTTATGAGTGGCAGTGTTGTTGTTGTATTAGTGGCGCCCTCTTTTCTAGCCGCACTTGTCCCTTTTTTTGTCTCGAGGGAACGCCCGCGCGTCGATGTTTCGTGCTATTCTGACCACGACGATCGGGAAGGGTTTGGCCACGTCATACGCACGGGCATGGATCACATCCTGGAGCACCTGAGCAATCATCCCAGTTTTTAAAGTTGGGCCGAACAACTCCTTCCTGGAGTACCCCGGCAATCCTTAACGCCTTGCGTAGTACTGTTTAACACCAAACCCAACGCACACACATGAAGTACAGTATATGGAGCACCCGACAAACCCCTTTCGTAGTACTCTTTAACACCAAACGCAACACACGCACATAAAGTACAGTATATGGAGCACCCAACAACCCCCCAGCCCCTCTCTCTTGCCTATTCCACGCCCAGGGCTCCCTTCTGTGGCACGTGTATCTCTTCCTATTCTCCCCTTTTCCGGGCCGCCCTCAATTCCTCTCTTCTGTCACACACTACTCCCACTGCTGGTATTCCAAGTGTACGGGTTGGAGCACCTGGTAAACCGTCTATTCCTCTCGTGCTGTTCCAACACCATAACGTTCTGGAGCACCTGAACGATCATCGTTCCCCTGTCGTACTGCTCCCCACCCCTCCCAATGCATGCCATCACGTCGACTCATCATGCTGAGAGAAGATCTGCACGACTTTTACATCGAAGTCGAGTTTCTCGGGGATGACTCGGACTGGACTAGTGACCGCAAAGAGGTTTTTAAAGATGCCGCCGACAGGTGAGTGCTGGCGAGAGGTGTGGTAAGGAGAGCCGCTCCAGGTTCTATTATTTCAACAGATCGGAGCAACTTCGCCGCGAGGGGCTACCCGAAAATATTTTCGTCCTGCGCGTATTTTAGTGTTTTGTTTGTTTCGCGATAGACACACCCCAAAGGAGTTGGTTGCTACCCTACGTTAACACAGCGAATCTTCAATCCCAATTGCGAGGGGGCTATAGAGCCACCGGCGTGAGCGGCCCGTCCACGGCAAGTGCAAGGGGGTTAGCCACCCCTCTCGTAGCGTCAGAGGAAAAAAGCGGTCAGGTGCGACTCCCGTTTGATGGTCTAGACACAGTTCGCGACATATGTTTCCTCCTGATCTGCCATGATATGCGCGGCCTATCTTATTTTTTCTTCCCGGTGGCATCTGCATTTTCGTACATGGTGTTTGGTCGAGTGGGATTTGTATGATACACGGCTGTTGGAAAACGTGTGAAAAACTGCCAATGTATAGGGTCTATATTATCTACCAGTAGGCCGTTATCCGTTTGATATCCACAGTACAGCCTCTGACAGCTGCGTGGTGGCAAACCAAGAAGGGTGTGGGGTCCAGTTATAAGTATATTAGCAAGTCTCGCGTCTTCAAACGTTACCTGGTGGTATCACCGACAAGACCTCTGAAATGAATGAGATATATAATAACCGCGGCCCAATGTCCCTGGCGGGAGGTATTCCAGGGAAATTTACGGTTTGGGTCACACCTTACGGGTCAGGTCGGGTCGGGTCGGGTAAGGGTGAATCGACCGAATCCCTGAGAGTTGAAAATACCTTGGCACCAAACACCAAACGACCTGACCCGACCCGACCCGATCCAACCAAGGTGCATGTCTCTACTGTACGACGCGTGTGAAATATTACAGTATAGTGATCGCGCTGGATGCCATATACAAGTTTCAGGTTGAATATTCGTGTTGAAATGTTTGTGCACCTCAGATGCCAGCTGGTCTCGTACCGTGTTTATTGTGGTGTATACTATGGTTGGGATGCACTAATATGTTTCCGCTGTTCCGGACTTGAGGAGCTCGCTTCTCCGCTCAAAACCGAATTTCAGAAAAACAAAACAAAAATTAACACTTAAGGCCAACACGAAGAGCAATATGACCGTAGGCACATTACGAAAAATACGGAATGTTCAAACATAAAACGAGATTGGTCAGTTCCTCAGTGGATGATCGTGTTAAGTCAGAAACAAAATTGGCCCAAAAGGTTTCTCCCCTCGTCGTTGCACGCTTCTTGACGACATCGTCGCCGCCTTACTGATGGAACTCCCGGATGACGGTTCAGTTGGTATGCGTGGTTTTCCAAACAAGCGAAAAACACCATCGATCCGTGTACTCTTTGTTTCATGTGCACGTTCATATTTTACAGTATCAACACCAAATCGTTATCTGTGTGTGTGTACCGCCATATTAGTTCGTTGGTTAACCGGGATATTACCGCTGACGTGTGCATCGTACCCCAGTACCATACATAGGAGCACGTCGAAAACTTCCACGCACAAGCAGTGCACCCTGTCTGGCTCTGCCACTGATGGAATGATGCGTTTGGTGGACCCCTTGTCTCTGCGAAATGAGGGGCAGAGGTGACGCCGAGCGACTCTGAACAACGGCCTCTACTCCGACACACTCGATCCCCCCGTTTGTAAACATTACAACACAGGTGGGAGGAGGTGGTAACAAACCCGCGATGCCCAGTAGGAACGAGCGATTCTCCGGGTCGCCTGCTTATCTCCGCCACCTTAGAGTACATTGACGGTCCCGACAAGATACTCGCCGAGGCAGGCGCCACTAGGGTGTTGACCGCGTGCCGGCTGACCAGCACAGCAGGCGTGATGCGATTTGACACTGCGGACGTGGAGCTGATGGAAGATACGGATAATTTCGACGCCGTTGTCCTTCACGAGATGGGGCACGTCATTGGCGTTGGGTGAGTCGGAAAATAGAGAGAGGAAGATAGAGAGGCGTTTTTATGTTGTGTTTCTACGTTTCTACGGCAGAACTTTTGTATCTGTACTGGTCACTCAGAATTAGCTCTGACGTATGAGTACAGCAGGCACCGTGCCACACAATGAGGCATTACGGTTTTTAGGCTGGCGTTAGGGTCTGGCACGAGCTACGGAATGCCGTGTGGAGTCTGGGAAACATTATCTAACGTATCCACGGCTTCCTACTGGTGTCTAGGGATGCATGTTCTTACGCGAGACGCAACATGTAACCGACTAAATATATTTATAGGAACGCCACCGATTACAACGCAGTACGATGTCGCTTTCTTCCTCTCTTTTGTTGTTGAACTTCGTCCATTCCTCTAGCCGAATGTTACCGCGATGCTGGCTCCGGGCTCCTGGTGAGTTATGGTGTCGTGGGTGTAGTGCTGTAGATGATTCAGTTCCTTCTGGCGACATCATGATACCATCGTGCTCTATTTTAGGCGCATGCTACACGGTAGAGGTGCACCATGTTACAGAGTTTTCTGAGGCTCCTCACTTCAGCTCTATACTACTAATATGCCACATGCCTTAGGAGGAACATATAAGTGCTACCCGATGAACGGTATCATGGCCTAAGTGAATACAATAAAACTGAACAACAGTGCCATCACAAGAACGAAAACCCGGCAACGTTTGGGCGCACGCACGAGCCCGATAATTCAGAGAACGTTTCGGCCAAAACGTTTTTGTACCTTTGTCGTCGCAAGCGTCAAACCCCCCCCCCCATTTTGAGGCATTTCTCCTCGTTTCTAAATGTGCCTTGGCAGCACTTTGTGGGGAGACTGCTCCACGTGCAAGGAGGACAGGGATCCCGAGTGGAAGTGTCCGTTGACCGTGGCCGCCTACAACGATCTTTTGGGCAACCCGGGTGGTATCGAAGCCGACATCATTGAGGTCCAAGGCAGCATAGGTACGCTTTGAGCCTCGCATGCCTCTTAATGTCGCTTCGGCATTGGGTTTTATTGATACGACCTCGGGCTCATGCCAGCGCCTAGCACAGGCGGGCAGGGTCAGGGAGCCGGAGCGCTCCTCATGTAGACATAAACCACGTAGNGACACATGCCGTTTCACCTTCGCACCCTCGAAATCCAACACCAACACCATACGTACGGGACATATGCGCTCGTAGACTCATCTAACCCATACTACACCTGGAGACCAACTTCCCGTTTCGTGTTAGGGAGACAGCAGACAAAACGAGCGACCTCCTCAATCATTGTTAGTAAGCCCCCCGAGCGTTTTGAGCCGGTTACGCAAGGAATTTAAACTACTACCTGGTAGAATACAGCAGCATGGAAGAGCGAAAATGTGTGTGTACGGCGTGTAGTTCCAGTACTATGAAAATCCATTGTAGATAGAACGCCATACCACCCACCCATAATCCTAACGCTAACCGTAACCCTTGGCCGACCTGTATGGAACTTGTCCGGAATAAAACTAGCAAAACTTGTGAATAGTTTCAGACAAAACCTCGAATATAGTATTATGACCTGCACCTGGTACGTGTTTGGTGTTGGTTTTTCCATACTAAATACCATACACTTACTGTCGCGCTCCGCATGTTCTACTGACAGTTTCACTATTTCAAGGCCCGGAGGATCTTCACTGTGCATCCTGACGCCGTTGCCCTCTCCGAATCAGCGCGCTGGGCCTCGCTTGGCGTGGCACGCAGCTTCGCTATCATCTTCCTCCGAAGGGCTGCCAGCTGCAGCTGCTGCGGCAGCGGCTCGCCTGCGTTGCTCGTGCCTCGAGCAGCAAGCGGGTCCACCTGCGCCAGCTCACGTCTAGCCGAGGCGGCACGCTGTTGCCGCGGCCGCATCGGGTGGACTACTTCTTGCCGCCACTTGAGTTTCTGCTGAGCCGAGGATATCCAACTATCCACCTGGTTGAGACGGGCCCTGTCCTTCGTGAGCACAGCAGTAACCCTTCCGGTCCGCGCAGCCCAAGCTCCTTCATAGTCCTCGATGCGCTCTACCAGAACGAAGCGCTCGGCATACATCTCGTCCAAGCACCCCATCAGCTGCACCGTCTGCCACCTCTCCCTCTCCAAATGTAATTCCCGGAGCTCGAGATAACTCTTGCCCTCCTCACTAGCTCTCCACCTAGCATTCTCCAATTCCGCGTCATTCATCTCAACGCGGAAAAACCCACCAATGCCTGATGCCCCAAGCAAGCCGAGATCACGTGTCAGTGACTCGCTATAGCGTATTGATACGACCTCGGGCTCATGCCAGCGCCTAGCACAGGCGGGCAGGGTCAGGGAGCTGGAGCGCTCCTCATGTAGACATAAACCACGTAGTTAAGTGTATATATATATTATCGTCGGACCTCGCAGGCCACCATCGAGGCGCAGTGAGCAAGCCAAGCAAGCAAGTCAGGGAAGTCACCAGCAAGCACGAGACCTCACAGATGGACAAAGCCTCATCAAGTATATGAACTCCCTAATATATGAAACCGTCATCATACCTGCTGTATCGAGTACCAAGCACAATCAATAGGTTTTTGTCAGGGACTGCACGTGAAATCCTCCGGGGCCTTGAAATAAGTGAAACTGTCAGTAGAACATGCGGAGCGCGTAAGTAAGTGTATGGTATTTAATATGGAAAAACCAACACCAAACACGTACCAGGTGCAGGTCATAATACTATATTCGAGGTTTTGTCTGAAACTATTCACAAGTTTTGCTAGTTTTATTCCGGACAAGTTCCATACAGGTCGGCCAAGGGTTACGGTTAGCGTTAGGATTATGGGTGGGTGGTATGGCGTTCTATCTACAATTGATTTTCATAGTACTGGAACTACACGCCGTACACACACATTTTCGCTCTTCCATGCTGCTGTATTCTACCAGGTAGTAGTTTAAATTCCTTGCGTAACCGGCTCAAAACGCTCGGGGGGCTTACTAACAATGATTGAGGAGGTCGCTCGTTTTGTCTGCTGTCTCCCTAACACGAAACGGGAAGTTGCTCTCCAGGTGTAGTATGGGTTAGATGAGTCTACGAGCGCATATGTCCCGTACGTATGGTGTTGGTGTTGGATTTCGAGGGTGCGAAGGTGAAACGGCATGTGTCGGCGCCCCTTGGACGGAGTGCTCCTAGTCGCACGCGCGCGTCTTGCGCTGTCTCCGACGGCAGTTTATATGCAAGCCGGTATTATGCCACAGCAGAGAGATGATATAGACGCGGGTTTTCGCATTATTCCGAAACGTTTTGTGACTGGCGGGGCCGAAACGCCTCACACCACGAATTGTTGAATAAACAGGCACGCGTGCTACGGTAGAGGTGCGCCTTACCAGGTATGTGTTATGATGCTGGAGTATATAGGAGCTCTGTATACGCCAACCCAAACACAATAAGTTTGGATGCTAAACAAATCAAATGGCAACTCCCGATGACCAATTCCTTGGCGTAGGCATGCACAAAACTCATCTTGCAAACAAACGATGACCTTCCGATCAGTGTTTGGGTTACCAAGGAGCGCCCCCGCGACTTCAGGAAATAGTTTAACAAAACACATTCTAGTATACCCCCATCGTAGCACGCGTTAAATTTGTTTAATCCCCACCATTTTTACGGTAGAGGTGCGCCCTACCAGGTATATTTTATGATGCTGGAGTATATAGGAGCTCTGTTTACGCCACCCAAACACAATAAGTTTGGATGATGAACAAATCAAATGGCAACTCCCGATGACCAATTCCATGGCGTAGGCAGACACAAAACTCATATTGCAAATGAAAGATGACCTTCCGATCAGTGTTTGGGTTAGCAAGGAGCGCCCCCGAGACTTCAGAAAACAGTTTAACAAAAACAAATCTAGTATATCCCCATCGTAGCACGCGTTAAATTTGTTAAATTCCCCAACTTTTTATTTTGCGTTGTTTTTCATTTGACATAGCCTACCTTGGACGTGGAAACAAAAAACGCATGCTTGCATGTGCGAATTATTGAAAACAATGGTTTGGCGTTGTATCGTAGGATCGTGTTTTGTCGTTAACCGGGGGGGGCGGGCTTTGGCAGGAATAAAAATGTACTACGTATTCTATACAGTGCGTGGTGTTCTGGATAAGCCGTGGATCACAGGAGTTTTCCCTTACCCCCCCCCCATATAAATATATGATATATTTATAGGTTGGGTTGGCGTCGGTTGGCAACGACGCTGTAAAACACGCCACTCGCTGCGTGAGCTAGACAACCAGGGTGCCGTTTTTTTTTAATATTTGTTTTTGGCGGTCACCAAAGCTGGCGGTCGAGTAGATCATTTGTGCGGGGTGGAGAATCTTTGTTCCGCACAAGGGGAATGGTCGTATCACGTAGTGTTAATATGGTAAGGCGTCCGCGAGGCAGTTACATAGTAAAACCCATTGCTGTCTCCGGAAGTGGCCACACCAGAAATTAAATTAACTCATTGAAGTTGTCGTCCATATGCAAGTCCGACTCAGAGGCGGTTCTTAGCAGGATGCAGCTCACCCTCCATGCGACTCGCCCAATACCTCACGGCGCTTCGCGCTTGGTGCAAGCAATGTCTGCCTGGTTGGTGAAAACCCAACGCGCTCCGTCCTGGCATTGTAGGGATGCGAGGGTCTGACAATAGTCCTATGTGCGCCTGTGCCCCTACATCGCATGTAAGGTTACACGCCCCCCCCCCCCCCCCCCCGCCCGGCACATGCCAACCCAGAGTGAGTGAAATCATACCGGTTATGGTGCTCGTGGACATAGAAGTATCACATATACATACACGCACTGTGAAAAGTTCATCGTGTTCCCTGGCTACTTGGGTCGTCCTTCGTACTATATTCGGTTTTCAGGCTAATAGTATTATAGGGTATGTCCAGCATTGTACGTTTTCGTCCCGACATTTCCTACAGTACGCGACATGTGTGAAACAATTTTGGAGATAAGAATTTCAGGTCCTGGCATTGTTTTAGGTTATGTAGTTCAGGACCAAGCAATTGTGCTCATCGAGGAAAAACAACACTCCAAACCCTACGATACACAACAACAGCCTTTAACCGTTTTAGCACTCCAGTGCACATTACCATAGGTTTGGCCTCTTATTCCAAGTAATTTGTCCTCAAAACGGAAGCGCAGTCTTAAAAGTGTTAACAGCCTACGGCAGCCTGCATGCAGGTGCACCATATATTTTCTGAGGGTGGTCACTTGAGGACCTCTATGCCTCTATACCTGCAGTAGCCTGCATACTGATTTTGGAGGCAAAATAAAGTGCTACCCGACGAGCAATACTATGGCCTAGGTATATATATTGAACAATATTGCAACACAAGAATAAAGCAGCGACGATTTTGGGTTAAGGAGCCTTCAATAGACCATTCAGAAACAAAACCAGCCAGAAGGTGCTACCTTTATCGTAGACCCTCAACGTTGACGCCACCATAAGCCGCGAACCTTAGCCAATGCAAAACTGCCGTCCCGTACCGCACAGCGTAGACGAACGAACTGAGCAACACCCCTGATACCTGCCTTCGTTTTATTCGATCATAGGGCCCAGCAATTGCTTGTGCACGGAAAAAAAAACAAAAAAAAACAATCAGCGACAACTTGAAAAAACATCCATACTGTACACCCGCCGGTTTCCCCTGCGACCCCCGCGCGTTTGTTTCTCAATTCCACCAACCTTGTGATTAGGAATGGTGTGCGGTCATTTCTCGGAAGCTATCTTCGGCGACGAGCTGAGCTCGGGCGGCATCGACGCTGTGAGTGTCCCGACATGAAGACGCGTGCTCCGATAGAGGTGTAGGGTATACCGTTGTTTTTTTGCTGAAATTATTTCTGAATGATCGGGTTCCTTAGCCCCTTAAGAACTCGTCCCACAGATTTGGAGACAAACTACTTGGAATTAGTGCGGGACATTGTTTTCCGTTCTGAATAGGTTAACCCAAACTCGTCGGACGTTGAGCCATGCTGCGGGAGAGGTACGTAGCACTATTTAGGTGTCGCCATATTATTCGGTTGTCTCTTCTTAGGCCATGGGACTACGACTATGCATCGGGTACCGCTTCTGTTTACCTCCTAAATGAGTTTTCGGGTGGCGTGTAGAGTTTTTCCAGTGACCAACCACCCTCAGACAAAATAACGGTGCGCCTCTATCGTCGCATGCCTCCAATACAATGGTCGGATCGCCTCAGTTTTTCGTAGAATACTCTGGTCATGGGATTCTCTACCTCGGGTGTATACGTACGTAGCGCTATCAGTTTTCCCCGGAAATCGTTTTTTCGGTGACGTACGTACGTATAGAGCTCCTCAAATGAGGACCCCATGCGAAAAAACATGGTGTCAGACGCATGCTACGGTATATAGAGGTGTGCCGACGCATGCCACTATAGAGGTGCACCATGTTTTTGCCTTCTAAGGGTGGTTACTTGAAGAGCTCTACACCTCACCCCAAACTGACTGGCTTTGGAGGAAACTAAAAGTGCTATATAATTGGATATCCGATGGAAAACCCCATGGTCGAAGCAAACAAAGAACAGCATAAAAGCAGCAAAAACATGATCAAAGTCCGAAGATTTTGGGTTAAGGAGGTCGATCATTCAGAATTAATTTCCGCCAGAAAAAGTGATATCTCTATCGCAGCACTCATCTGTCGTGAATTTTCTAAAGGGTGTCGGTCACTTCTACCGTGCGTACTTCAACCCGAAAACTGTTTTTAAGATTATAAACCAAAAGTGCTCGATGCACCCGATGAACGAGCCTAGGGTCTGACGACTAAAACAGAAAAGTAGTGCAACACAAACAATGAGATTCCGGCGAGCCTTAGCCATTCGCCTTACCCCCTTAACCCTTCTACTTGTAGGACTGGAGTCCCGTTTTGGGGACAAATTCCTTTTACTTAGAGTGGTTTGTCCCCAAAAAGGGACTGCAGTCCTAAACGGGTTAATAACTGGTCCCACGTATTTGGGGACAAACTACTCGGAATTAGAGTGCGGCAAATATTTTCAGGACGCGTACTACGGTAGAGGTAGCACTTTTTGGCTGAATCGTGTTTTGAACGATCGGGCTCCTTAACCCAAATCCGTCTGACTTGTATTATTATTGACGAAATATTTTTCAGAGTATACTACGGTCATGAGATCTCTCATCCAGCAGCACTTTTATTTTCCCTCCAGAATCATTGTTTTCGGTGAGGTATGCCGCTCCTTAGGTAGGGAGCTCAGAAAACACATGGTGCACCTCTATCGTAGCATGCGTCTCACGAATTTGGGGACAAACTACTTGGAATTTTGTGTGAGACATTTGTTTTTTTCAGTTCTGAATGGGTTAAGGGAGCCCCGCCGTTCCGAAAATATTTCACCCAAAATGTGCTACCACTCTATCGTGTAGCACGCGTCTTCATGCGTCTGAAAGCGAACCATCTCGAATGTTACGCCACAAACTGAACTGATGCTTTGCGACCCCCCGGAGACGACTACGTCCTCGCCTTGAGCCGCGCTACGGCGAATACCGGGGTGGAATATTTCGAAGCCAGACAGACATGTCTCGCCGAGACGCCATTACTCAACTGGCGAAGAATCTTCCCGCGCGAAAGTTTGATCCGAGATGCGAAACTTACAATATTTGTCGTCAAACAGCTCCCCAGTCTTAGGCTTTGGCCTTGTGATGCGATTGGTTCTGACAAACCGAGCTCCTTAAGTGATGAGACTACCGGTTCTTATGGGTAATTATATTTTGTATTGTTTTTGTTTTAGGACTCCTAGCGCAATAGAGATGCTTCGCCGGGCTGCGTAGAACAAACTTCTTCGACGTAATATTTCAGGTGAGGGAGATGTTGAGCTTCTCATGTCTGTGGTGCTCAGAAATTTACCCTCCCCACCGTGTACTGTATGTGTCCGGCTTAGTTTCCAGTTTCTGTGTAAATGTCGGTCGTAGGGTGAAACCGATTGCCCCTCAAGTGGGGAGTGACGCTGCTTACGGGACGTAAGAGGGTCGACCCATTTATTTTGGAGGCGATCTTTACTCGAGGAAGCGTATACCCCGCACTCAAAAGTTTAATTGTTTTGATAAAAATGGGAAACAAAATAACCCGGTGGAGAATCCCGTGGGCTACTAGTAGGTATACTTCGTATGTCACGAAAGACGTGTGATATTGTAGTAAACCGTTATCGTGCCTTCCAGCAATAAGGGGCGTGCCTCATAAGGTGTACCGCTCTGGGCGGGAGTATAAGGACCATTTGCACATCAATATGAATACCATGCGGTCCTTATATTTAAGCCCAGAGCGGTATGCTTTAATAGGTATTTCGGTATTCAAACGGCAATGGGTATATACTGTAGCAAAATTTGACGAGAGTTGACGAGGGGAGAACGTGTTGAAATATTTTCGCGATACAAATGCAAGGCAAGAACCGTAGAGAGAGAAGAGGGAGAAGAGCCTACTTTGTGACCCCGGATCTGAGTTACGACTGGGAAGGAGAGAGAACGGAAAGGCGAAAATAAACAATGGGCTAAAAAAACAAACAAACAAGTACTATAGTTCCCCAGGCAAGGAGCCGCGTCGAACAGAAAAAAATTGGCCGAAATTTACTACCCTAATCGTATCAGGCCTCGTGCCTCACACAAAGTTGGCTATATATTTTACCGTAGCACGACAATTTGGTTACGTATACCTAAATAGATATTTTCCGAAGATTATCAGGGTGCCAAAATGCATGCCAGACGGAGATCAGTGCTACGGTATAGTGGCGGTATTTTGAATGCGCGCATCGCGCTCGCGAACGGCTCTACGCCTTGGTTTCACACTGCGAAGACAGCGGAGAACGCGGCGGGCGCACCAAGATCGCCGGCGCCAGCCACTGTCCCTTGGCATATCCTGGCAGCCGTGTGCAGATCCTCACGAGTTAATTTCATGCCGGTGGGTGGTATCGCTTTTTTCGGCACGTGCTACGATAGAGGGGGCACTATTTCGGCTGTTTGTTTCTTAATGACGGTGCTCCTCTATCCAAACTCTTCGGAATTCCATTCTTGGGCAGCAATGTATTTACTTTTCATGCCTAGGCCATGGGATTATTCGTCGAGAGTAGCACCTTTATTTCCGTCCAAACTCAGTGTGCAGGCTACTGCAGGTATAGAGCGTCCTCGAGTGACCACCCTCAGGAAATGGCCTGTATGCAGGTGTGCACCTTTACCTTAGTGTCATGAGTCTTTCAACAACACAAATAAAACCGGTGCGTAGTTCATACAAGTTCAACGTGTCCATCCATGTTATTCACCCCATACCCGATGTACAATTTCACGGCCTGTGTGTATAAAGGCCACCGTGTCCCAGTGCTCTCTCTACTACCGTACTAATGGCCCTCGAACTTGTGACGACTGGGGGTATATCGCGAAAGCCAAAATGCATGACGAACCAAACCTCGCAACAAGATAGGGTGCGTTACCCACTATTCTTGCGAGTGGCCTTGAGCTACCGAAGGGGTGGGCCACACCGAAGTATGGATGAGGCGTTTCACCTCATGGTGGTCTCTGCCTCACTTGCCTTACCCAAAGTCTGACATCACATAAAAATAATTCAAGATGAGCAATATCATGGACCTCGATGTCCTTCGAACGAAACGGCATCCCTTACCGGGTAGACTTTCAGTTGAGGAGTATGCTAATGGTCAGTAAGAGCCAGAAATGGTCAGAAGTAGCCACTAATAGTCAGTATTAGCCCATAATAGCCAGTAATAGCGGGTAATAGTCACTAATAGTCGGTCACATATGACTTGGCTAAATACGTGCTAAGACCTGTGTCATAGTAGGGGTATGTGAAAGTAAGAAACACGCTAAATCTTCATGAGCCCAACTAACCGCACCTTGCGTTTGGAAAACAAACGCCTCCAACTCTCATCCAGAACACGCCGAACGTGAAGGCCCCGCTGTCGAAGATAACGGCGGCCTCACTTGACGACACGGGCTATGTCGTCGACGCAACTGCGGTAAGACACACACACACACATCTACCAGTTCATCCTACGAGTGAGGCGTGCTACGGTAGAGGTAGCACTTTTTTTGGCTGAATCGTTTTCTGAACGATCGGGCTCCTTAACCCAAATTCATCGGACTTTCATTTTCGTGACGAACAATGCGTCAGAGTATACTTCGGTCATGATATTTCTCATCCGGCCGCACTTGTAGTTTCTTCCAAAACCATTTTTTCGGTGAGGTATGGCGCTCCTTAAGTCAGGAGCTCAGAAAAAACTTGGTGCACCTCTATCGTAAATGCGTCGAGTACGATAAGGGCGGGGGGCGGGAGGTGCCTCGTCTTTGCGATGAATTCTACTGTATACCTCGCCCAAAACATCTGACTTATCAAAATTGTTGTAAGCGCCGCACGATAGTAACAGTTAAAGCACGAATAGGAGTGTAAGTATATTGTTAGGTAATTCCTGGGTTCATAAGAGGAAGCCCCCCCCCGCCGTCAGCACGAGAAGGTTTGCCCCAGCAGACGCGTTCTACGGCTGAGGAACGAACGCGCGAACATCGTTTCATTTTGTTTTTCTTGTGTTCGATGTAGACCACTGGCAGAGGGGATTACTCATCGGCAACACTTCGAACGTTAGAAATTTTCTTCTTGCGACCTTGAAAGTATTTATCACTATATAACATAAGCCATGGGATTGTTAATCGGGTAGCACCTGTATTTCCCTACTGAACCAGCTTTCGGGCCAGGTGCACATATAGAGGTAGCCTCATAAATCGTAGGTGGTGCCCCCACCTTGCAGTCGTCTTTGCGGTTTATGCACTGCTGCGGTGAATCAGGAAAATGTTGAAACGCACACCATAGAAGCACCTACAGCATTACCTGAAACATCCCGAGAGCGGAAAGAAAGGCAGGATCGTATTTAAAATAGGAAACATTTCGAGATAAGGAGAAGCTCGGGATTCTTCACGACGTAAGCTGAAAATGGTTTTCGAATGTACCTTTTATCAAAAATATTATGTAACCTGCTTCGATAAGCACACGCGGCTGTATAGGTAAATATCTAGGCCGTGGGGGGCAGTGGGTCGGGCTAGGCTAGCTGTGCTTTTTATCGAACCCGGCTACTATTGTGTGAGGTATTGAGCGGGTGGATGCAGGACTCTCTCGTGTTGCTACTCCTACCGCACGTAACACGCGCCTCCTGTCTCTTACACATTTGCATATTCGCATCCCTAATCGCCGCGTTAACGATGGCGTGAATGCAGACACATGGACGCATGTTACGGTAACCGTAGAGGTGCACCTGCATACAGTACATTTTCTGAAGCTCCTCACTTGAGGAGCTCTATACTAATAGTAAGTCAAAAAATCAATTTAGAGGGAATAAAAAGTGCTATCCGATGAACAAATACCATGGACTCTACGGTTCCAATTAACAAATTCGCGACAAGATAATTAAAGTCAGTCGATTTTTTGTCAAGCCAAGCCCGACCGTTCAGAAAACGATTCAGCCAAAACGGTGCTACGTCTATCGTAGCACACACGTCCGTTCTGCGGTACCTACTTTTAGTTCTGGGGGTCCTCCCGCGAGGGGCGTTTGTGCCTCACCCGATCACTGCCTTTGAAAAAACACGAAAGCGCCACGCGATGAAACCTTAGGTACACAACGAATGACGTGCAAAACACAAAAAAAACGGTGTCCCGTACGATATTGGGTACGTAAAGAGCTCCTGGGTTAAGGATATCCCCGGTAGTCGGAAACATTGAGGCCAAAAACGTGCTAACCCGTATCGTATCTCACGCGTCTGCAACGCTGTCTCTCCAGAGACGCGTGGCACCATAGATATAGAACATTTTCGCTGAAGTTGTTTCTTGAATGACGGAGATCCTTAAGCTAAACTTGCCGCTATTTCATTCGTGTACTGCAATATGTTTCAGACTGGTGTAACGGTAGGGGGGTCGCTTTTATGTCCATTATTATCCGCGGATGAGGGCCACTCCGCCGAGTGGCCACCCTACTTCTTCGTGGTTGTTTTTTTCAAGTCTTAACGTTTTATGTTGTCGAGATATGCACCACCATGGTGTGCTTGCTACTCTGCGACGACAGCATATGCCTGCGTCCAGGTTTGAGTGACGTACAGAGCCACTAGCCCGAGTGGGGTAAACGTGGTAGTGAAAATCAAGCTACCCCCCCTACCGTAGCACCAGACTTCACTGTGTACTTAGGCCATGGTTAATTGCTCATCTCCCAGCACTTGTATTTCCGTCCCTGAATCAGTTTTTGGGTGAGGCATAGAGAGCTCCTCAAGTGACCACCCTTATGAGGCAAAAACATGGTGCATCTCTGCCGTGGCTTGCATCCAAAACATTTCACCCCCCCCCCCGTCCCCAACCACCCAAGCGTAAACCACTACCCACTGATGATGATGGTGCGCATGGTACGGTAGAGGTGCACCTGCATACAGGCCATTTTCTGAGGGTAGTCACTTGAGGAGCTCTATACCTGCAGTAGCCTGCAGAGTGATTTTGGACGGAAATTAAAGTGCTACCCGAGATGAAGAAACGCCATGGCTTAACTATACATTGAACAAGATGGCAACATAAGAACCAAAAACCGGCGATTTGGGTTAATGGGGCAAAACCATTCATAAAACTATTTCAGACGAAAAGTGTTAGCTAGCTCTATCGCAGCACGCGCCATTTGGTGCATACCTCTCCTATCCGATACACCACAGGTCGATGCTCATGTACCCCTACTTCCGTGCGCGTACGTATGCCGCCTCTTTCTATACAAACACCAACCAGGTGGATCCGTACACCCTTCCTTCTAGACGCAACGCCGCTGTCATGATGACCACGGACGGCGGAGGGGAGCCCCGCCTAATTAAGAGCGTCGCAGTCGACTCGGTCGTGGAACTCGTCGACGACAACGGAGAGGTAGTGGGGGAGACTTCTGGCGTTCAGATTAAGCTGTATGGCCTCAACGTGGCTTAGCGGTGGCCCAGATTACTCTCTATGGTCGCAAAATTGCCTAGAGATCCAGAGGCATGACTGACAGCACCCAAGGAAAAATCGTGCAAAACGCTAAACAGCACAACATCCCCGGGCGAATCTTGAAGCTTCGTTATCGACCACGGGAAGAAGAGTACATACAGTACATTCACCGAGGGATGCCTATCTATGTGGAGGTATTTCGCCAAGAGACACGCCTCCGTGAAATCATACCTGGACAAGGTATTTTACGTACAAAGCCACCTTTCTCGTGGTGTGGGTCTCTGTTGGCTAGAAGGACACCGGCTGGGAAATTCGGCCCAACGGGGGGTGACGTCTTTTACTTGACACCGGTACACGGTAGGCCTTGTAGAGTAGACGCTGACAGCAGAAATGTGTTGTCTGATTGTGTCGGGGGGCGTGTCAGGACCTTGGTTGTGACTGACAGCGTTTCAGATATACCAGTTCGAGTTTTGTCGCAACGTGCGGTTTTGAACGGTAGTAGTGTGGGCGAATGCTCACCACGCAGGGACACCTGTACTGTCGCAACACGGCCTGGATCGGATAACTGAACGCAAACAGATTGTGCAGACATCTGCGTGGGTGGTGTCGCGATGTCGTGTAGACTTCAAAGCGTGGCGAATGAAATGCAAGCAGGGGGACCTGTTGCACGGTTTCGCCGTGGTCTATGTACAAAACCGGCGACCTGACCAGAAACAGCTCATGCTCCCGGAGGCAGGCGTGACTGCAACATAATCAGGTACGACGTAGAGCTCTCTCTCTCTTTGTCTCTCAACGTGGCTTAGATTGTGGAGATGCCCCTGATCGCACCCATACGTTTAGTTACGGTCGAAACGTGGTATCAACCGGAGAGGATGTTGTTTCTGCATGACAATGCACCCGTGCAATGAGCAACGTATTTATTTGGGTTCCGTGCGTCTAGTTCGCTGGCTGGATCCGCAGCCCGTCAGAGGGGGTGTGTGGTCGCGGGCTTAGCTATTACCTAAAATGTGTTTACCAAAGTCTGTTGTCGGGTAGGGGGATATTGAGCTCCTCTTGAAAGTATGAAAAAGAGCCTTTCCCAAAATGTAAGCCCTTTTGCATTCCTGTGTGGTTTTTTACTCGGCAACGAGATTAACAATGTGTACAGCACTATTAATAGTAGTTGGTTGCGAAAACAAAACATGAAAAGGAAACACTTCTGTAGTATTAGTAGTAATTGCTGTGTTTTCTTTTTTTTGTTTTCAAGTAAGTTTTCAACAAAAGTACGCTTTCGAAACTAGTTTGATTGTTTCACGTTCGGACGTTACCATACTGGCATTTTTTTCTTCGTTTTGGTTTACATTTATTTTATTTCCGTGTAATATTTTCCGTGTACTATACCCTTCTTGCCGTAGCCCCACCGTACGCCTCTACCTACCAGCAGGTGCTATAATGGCAATATAACGAGGGACCCGTGCTATTTAATACGATAAAGGGAGTACTTTTTAGATACTTTTGTTTCTGGATGGCAGGGATCTTTAACCCAAGATCCTCGGAAGGTCGTTCTTGTTCGGCATTATTATCCGTTGTATACAAGGACCATGGGATGGTCCATCGGGTCGCACGTTCCATCTTTGACAACGTCTGGCTTTGGGCGGGTATTGAGCTCCTCAAGATAGGAGATCTAGAAAAAATGAGATGCCCCTATACCGTGGCATGCCTCGAGGCGTGTCAAGAGCGCGCACAATCACAAACCGGACCCATCCACCCCCACGCTTGGCTTTAGCCTTTGCAGTAACCAATGGTACACGGCCAACCACCTTGTTGTGCAGCAAAATACCACTACCCCGGAGTATCGCGTTTGGTCTCGACTAAGGTGTATGGTTGCCCTTAAACAATTCCTGTAAGTCATACGGAACGCTCTTGCTTTGAAGTAAAAGCTACGTGTGGTTTGCATCGACGCAGCCTCGAACAGATACTCGATTCCCACTTTGTGATCTACATCGTTCGGGGCAGATGTAAGTATGATCCGTGCACGATCTACAGAAGAATCTCATGTTGTCGAGTGGGAGGTGTGTACTCTCCCATGATGGTTTACGGACGTTTTTACCCGGGTTTGAGATGTACCATTATTAACAGTATATTTGAAAATTTAGAAAATCAACAGCTGTGGGCTCGAGGATTTCGTCGAAACTCATATTTGCTAGCTTAGTGTAATACTTCGATCGCGCGTACTTACGGATTTTATATGTCCTCATGTAGGATGTACATCCCGTATGAGGGGGACACAATATGAGGCTATCGAATTCAGGAAGTGTGTGTCTATTTGTGACATGTACATGCAGACGCATGCTACGATAGAGGTGCGCCATGTTTTTTCTGAGCTACTCACTTAAGGAGCGTCATACCTCACCGAAAACAATATTTTGGAGGAAAATTAAAGTTCTGCTGGATGAGAAATCTCTTGGCCGAAGTATACTCTGAAACATTAGTCGTCACAAAAATGAAAGTCCGACGAATTTGGGTTAAGGAGCCCGATCGTTCAGAAAACGATGCAGCCGAAAAGTGCCACCTATACCGTAGCACGCGTCTGCATGTCCTGTACAATACCTTATGAGGGAAGGATGGGATCTATACTATCTACGTTGCGATATATCTGTGGGTGTGATAGGGTTGTACGCGTATGCTTAAGGTATTTTACGAAGGCACGGATATCAACCGACCGCCTCCCCTGTACACTAGTTTACGAAATGGGTGCTCCTGTAAAGGGTCGCATGTACTTTACTAGGCCCTCCAGTACAGCTACCGGGATACAAGCTCCGACACTAGGTTCCTTTTAGCGGTAGGGTAGGGTAGGGGTCACGGTAGTTGCTTATTGGTTAGTCCTAATACTACAGTAGAATAATGTGTCACGTATTATGTATGATGGCCGGGGCAGTGTACACGATGCCACTCGTACCTCTGTGGCCCGTCAATCTCCAACGAAGCTTGAACGTACTGTATGCCCCCCTCGTAATGAGCGCCCAAATGTTGGAGGCGTCTCTATTAGCGGTAGGAACGGTGCTCCGTCTCGAAAGGGATGCGTGGTCAATGGTCAAATGACTAAGGCAAGCAACATATGACTCATCTGTGCTATCTAGCTCGTGTGACCGCCTAGGGGCCGCACAATCTGCATGTGAGCTAAGACAGATATCCTGGGTGAGATTTGTACTGCGTACACCACAGACCCTGCACACGCCATCACATAGCGGCAGGCAAGAATTTTGATCTAGGATCTAGATTGTAGGATTTATACCATGATCGTGTTCCGACGTGTCGAAGGTTAAAGCCGTCGTGAAACCACGTTGTGGCAATGATCTCCCAGACCGGGGCTCACACAACAAGCAGCGCCAACATGCTTTTCGCTCGTACAGCCTAGGCCCGCCAAAAGGACTAGGTTAAGCTGTTCACAGGAAACGAAAGCGCCTGGACTCCGGTAAAGTACGTAGGCGTTCTTTTTTTGAGGCGCAGTTACAATAGTGGTAGTCATTTTTGTCCAATTCGTTTTCAAACGGGCGAGAAAAGCCTCTCAAGCGAGGAACGACCGAATAGGTTACCATGCATTTATCGAACTGTTTTTAAATACATGCCTATGTAGGCCATGATATTGCTCATCGGTGTAACCGTAGACATTTTCTTCGGTCCGTTTTTGGGTGGCCAACCGCAGGTATGGAGGTCCTCGAGTGAGAAGCCTCATAATTTTCTCAGAAAAAGCGCTACCTACCGTGGCATGCTTTCCTTTGGTTTCTGTGAGGTTTGTTCCTCGTCCTGTACGATAGGTGCCAATAGTAGTATTGTTAATCTAAAGTATGTATCTATTGAACCAGAAAGACAGCTAAGCTGCGAAACGTGGGAGAACCCGTCGAAACCTACCCTGGCAAGCTCTTGCACAGAGATGCTGGATTTATTAACCAGGTAATTTACTGTAGTAGTCTTGACATTGCAGCATGAAGGGTTTGTGTGTTGTAAGGTAGGCAAATGCACCAAACAAAGGGGCCGCGTACGTGCGTGCTCGATATATTTGGTGTGTGGACGGTGAAAGGATATCGTGGTTGGGCGATTAAGAGCGCGTGCTGCGTCGTATAGCAAACGTGGTGCTGCAATAATATCGGCTGTAACAAAACCTCGAGGGTGCATCCTTTATGTAGCTTTCATTCTTCTTTGTTTTGCCTTTCACTTGGTATTCTTCTCACCGAGGAGTGCTTTTGAGTGATTAACGCTGAAGCCTATTTGCTGCACATTGCCGGATGGCAATCGATCGCAATGACAACAAGCCCACACCACGGTTGTCCAGAGTACCAGGTACTGAGTAACGTATCCTCTTATTCCTCGGCCGGATACCTTAACGCTAAACGCCATGTGTTCCTTCCTGAACCGCGGTCTGGTTGCCTCGTGTGGAAGGGTATAGAGGCAAACCACCCTCGTCCCTCTTGAAAGGCTAACATGACGACTAAAACGCCCCAACGGACCGTGCAGGATACATGAACGTGTGCCGTGGTATGGGAGTGGCACCATCAATGGTATGAGGCTGCTCACTTGAGGAGCTAGCTCTGTATATCTCAACCCAACCACTGATTTTGAGAAAACCTAAAAACAATGCACCCCCCGTTCAACAATCCCGAAGCCTGCTGTTGTAGGCATACCACCGAGATGTGCCGTGTAAAGCTACGTATTAATATGGAGTTCCAACCATATAGGGTTAAGCAACACACTGCTAATCATAGAGTCCGGTCCTAAATATTTGCCCCCGGGGAAGGCATAAAAAGCGAAAAGGGCATCCGTACAAAAAACAAAAAAAAACCATGAAACGTCACATAATAATTGTTTTCGCTAGACCAGAGACGAGGGGGCGGTGCTCTGAAACCAAGGGAAATAGATGATGCCAAGGACACTTTTCTTATTTTGTCTTGTGTGCGGTCACAACGACCCCGGTGTCTAGTCACAACGCTCCGATTGGTTCCCCATTCTGATATCTGGGTGTGTGGTATGTCGTCCTACATCGTGTCTTCCGAAAGTGAAAACTGCTGTAATTAACGACGTGAAATACAGTAGTACCAGGTATTAATTAATTATCCTCCCATTTTTTTGCAAAAGTAATCAACCAAACACGAGACCACGAGTAAACTGTATAGATGGCCAGGGGAGGGGGTGGTCGTGCTGTTATGCTGAAAGCCTCATCAGAAGATATACGTATACCACCAACAGCGGCATTCAGAAACATTGCACGCGTGACCTTAACCTAGCCCCATGGCCTATCTACTAAAGGCTTACAACATCAAAAATTAATGCAAAAATCTTGCGATATTGGGTTTGCAGTGTTCCGCAGTTAAGAGGCCCCATCAGTGACCCACAGCTCGATCACAAAGTGTCACTGGGACCACTATGTATCGTAGCAACCATCAAAATAACACGATGGAGACACATCAGCCAACGGAGCGCGTCCGGCGGGAGGGGGGGAAGGGAGGAGGGCGGGCGGCACACCCCGGGTGTTGGACGCATGCTACGATAGAGGTGCACCATTTGCCTTCTAAGGGTGGTCACTTGAAGAACTCCACACCTCACCCCAAAGTGATCATTAAGGGAGGAAAGTAAAAGTGCTATCCGATTGAAAATCCCATGGCCGAAGCAAACAAGGAGCAATATTGCAACAAACATAATGATCAAAGTCCGACGATTAAGGGTTAAGGAGCTCGATCATGCAGAAACCATTTCAGCCAAAAAGTGATATCTCTATCGTAGCACGCGTCGTTGGTTTGTGGTATGTATATGAGTTTGCGCAATCAAGGGTCTCGCCGTTGGTGTTTGGGGTCGCGAATGCCTTCCGTCCCTCCTCTCGATACTACAAACAGTAGAACAGCTGTTGCTGTAAAATACCCCCCCCCCCCCCGGATCAAGATGTGCGAAACGCTGCCGGTTAATGCAATACCTGTGTCGAGATTTAGACGCGTGCTCCGACAGAGGTAGAAATGTTTGCCCAAATTTGTTTCTGCATGGTTGGGCTCCTTAACCCACACAATAGTCGGAATGTCATTGTTTTGCTGCCATATGTTTCGTTTTATTGTTAATTCATAGGATCCTTGATCGGGTGCGAACATTATTTTGGTGTTCCTCCTAGATCAGGTTTTGACTACTGCAGGTATAGAGGTCCTCAAGTGACCACCCTCAGAAAATGGCCTGTATGCAGGTGCACCTCTACCGTACCACGCGTATTTAGAGTACCTTGCGAAAGCACGAACCGCGTGTTGAGAATGTGCGGGCCGCACCTGGTTCACCAGCCACACCAAGTTCCCTATCGACGATCGAAACAAAAAAAGCTTTTCGCGGTGCCTGGTTTTGTCCCTATAAACAATCTTAAGCTTAAGGTCAACCACGGTCATAGTTATCTCGCCTAGAGGGACGCCGACAACCGCTACGATACTTTCAGTGTACACCAACTATCTGTGATATCTCCAACCTCCCGTGAACCGTAAAGTTTCGAGATAATCGCCAAACCCGCGTGACACCGGACCCCCCCCCCCCCCATGGACGCGTGCTACGATAGAGGTGTTGCCTGTACCTTTTGTTTTGGCTGAAACGGGCTGTGAATGGTTGGGCTTTTTACCCCAAAACTCGCGGGAGTATCATTCTATAGCGACTGCAATATGTTTTGTTGTATACTTCGGTCTTGGGATGGTTCATCCGGTACCCACGTAGCACTTTCTTCGTGTTTTTTTTCCAAAGTCAGATTCTGGGTGATTTTGTTCAATTGTTTGAAATCCCATTTATTATCTTCGCACTTCTGTCGTCCTCCCTCCCTAGTCGTAACTCAGATCCAGGGTCACAAAGTAGGCCCCGCGCCGTCCTCCCTCACCACGGTTAGGGCTCCTGAAAGCGAGGAGGTTAATCAAATGCATAGTGCACCTCTACCGTAGCATGCGTCTTTGGTTCTTGATAAGTATACACAGCCGAGAGGCGGCCGTGCTCTTGCCCCTCTTTTCCCGAAACGAAGGCACAACTATCGGCGAAACATTTCGTCCCTTCTCGTCTACGAAGCATCCATCGTATATCCCTAAGGATTTCTTCCCGCCAAGAAGTAAATACTTCCGGGTCGTGAACACCGTACATTCCCACTAACAAGATAATACTTTCTCAGGGCCGTTATTGTCGGAGGGCCTTCCTCCAGCGTTTCCACAATTTGCGAAGTTATTTCAAGATGAGAAGGAGGCGTTCTGCCACGATTTGTGAAGTTTAACAGCGAGAAAAATATCAGGAAGGTTTAACCTTCACACAATGCACGGACCGAAACGAACCAGAGAAATGTGGAATATAAAAACATTTCGCGTAACGAAACCCTCACAAATCTAGAACTTCTGGGGGAAAAGCTGGCCGATAACACTTCCTTACCATCCCTCTCTCACGCATGCTTCGATAAAAGGGGTGCACCATGTAGTTTTTTAGGGTGGTCACTTCAGCTCTATACAACACGCAAATCCACGATTGAGGGAACAATACTAAAAGGGCTACGCGATAAGCAACCCCCATGACCCAAGTGTACAATGAACGATATATTGCAATACAAAAAATGTAAAAAGACCGACGATTTTGCATTAAGGAGCTCGATCATTCACAAAACCTTTCAGGGAAATCTTTCTGCCTGTATCGTAGCACGCGTCTTCCGCCAACGAAATAGTTCCGGCCGTAGCTTACCATCCCTTTCAATCAGGAATTTCTCGGTAGACGTGAACTCCCATCTCGTCGCGTCAAGCAGAGCAATCACGCCTTTCCGTCACACCCCTTTCCCTGTCAATGTTTGCCGCCTCAAAAATACCGCCCATTCTCGCCCCGCCCTGACTATGAATGCCTCTTCCCGTCCCGTCAAGTCTCGAGTTTTTAACACCCGTGTTTTAACCAGTGGGGAAAATAGGAAAAGTGAAAACCCACGCTCGAACAATCTTCGTAGGGGAACATCAAAACGGGATCATAAAGTGACGAACACGCTCACGTAGTATGCAAGCACTGGACGTCAAACATCCAAAATACAACAACACACAAACAATGTAAATATTGGGGGTGCATATGCCCCGGGAAGGAAAGATCGACAGTCTCCACTTTCCAAAAGAAAAGTATAACGAATCGCAACGAGGGTAGTACCCGACCGCAGAAGAACGCTGGAAATGACGAGGGAGCCCATTCGCCGCGCACAAAAGATGAAATGTGAACGCACACGCTAGCGATTGTACTGTGGCTCTCGCATTTTTCCTAGCTCAGAACAAGTGAACTCGACCGGACCCCCACAAGATGGACGCAACCATGTAGTACGTCCTATTGTACAATACAGGATGCCTAGTAACAAATAGCAAAGGACGAGTGGATCCAAAAAACGGCTGCTGAAAAAAGCTGAACACTTAGCCATGACCAGGTGAGCAATCGGATGGCCTAAACACAGGTCTTTAACGGCAAGTACAAATGCTTCTGAATGGTTATCCAATCGAGAAGTCCCCTATTTCAGACGAATCGTGGTACATTGGGGGCGGGGGTATGATTCCATCGTTTTATCCACCGGCGGTTGGTGTACTCGCGGGCTAGCGCCTCTCTACATCTTGGTCAAAATTGGACGTACACCTATTTTAGTTGACGCAGCGCTACATAAACTTCCATGGCCACGCACATCGCGAAAACACGAAGCTTACATTATTTTGATTGTACACCAACAACGGCAGCCACTCGGCAAACTAGCCCCTGATCGTATGCAAATGTCAATACACGAAATCAACCCCTCCTACTGTACATAGCACCAGTCAGGGGTAATACCGCAAGCAAGGCTAGTTGGTTTGCCTACCCTTGCGGGCAGGTACCAGCGCCAGGGATCGGGGGGTGATAGCATCGCGTTGAAACATCCGTAATATCTTCATACCACTTGAGCTGGACTAGCTAGGGGGGGGTAAAACAAGGGGGGTATCTTACAGCAACGCGTACTACTACCTGTGAAGCACAATATTCTACTGCGATCACCAGTTAGTTGGAAGCTAGAACGAAACACAGGGCAGGAGAAAATAGCAAGGGAGGGAGTACGTTCATCAGTTTCAACCGAAGCCGCAACAGTTCTGCATTGAAAACACAACCGAACGAAAAAGCCGCAGACAACTTTGCCATGGCCAACTCAATCCGACAGCGGCAGCGGTTAAACTGAATACCCACGGAAGCGCTGTGCCCGAGGAAAAGCGAACTAAAAAACAAACGTAAAACGTTACAACACAATCCACGCAACAGCTACGGACGTCCGACCCCTTCATAGTACACACATACGTTAGGCGGGCCAAATGTCGTTCAAAACGGACGGGTAGCGTTCGTTTCCAAACAGTGGGCTTATTCCGTACAGAGTACCAACAACACAACACGCGCTTGGTTGGTACAACCTGTTGGTGACCGTCCGTCAGTTTCTCCCCACCCCCAGAGAGAGACTTCTCATGCTCAGGCATTGGTGAACACTCACCCCACGGTGGTAGCGTTGGTGCTAAATGTTCCGACCTCCTCACCCGAGGAGCTTGCTACCCCATCCGAAATACGAACTTCGAAGGCGTTTTCGCGAAAAATCAACAAATATTTCAAGCGCTACAGCTTAGTCTTACAAAAAATATACCAACAAAGTGCATCATACGTTAACCTGGTCGTTGATACCTTACGGAGCTCAATATGTCAGAAGGCATATATCAACACAAACACTGCAACCCCGACCGTGATGATGAGTCCGAACTACATCACAAAACAAAAATGGTTCGATACAGATGCTTCGAACAGTCCATTGGTGGACGAACCTCATTGGACAAAGCGATATAACTGACCAATCATATTTTGGAGATACCGCACGGGCTGCGACCACCTCCAGAACAACCGGCCGCTCGCCTGTACCGACAACCGTCGAACAAACTCCCTTGGTTAGTACATTGTGCGGTGAATTCCCACCATTGCCTCAAACACCACACACAGCAAAAACCAGCCATCCATGCTCAGCCGTTTGTTAGCCAAGCGCACAACGCTTACGACGTCATTTGAGACAGTGCAGCCGCCTGCCATAGGTGTTTGACAATGTGGATAACCGAATATATGTTTTAAGGCCAGCTCTTATGGCGTGACGGTCGACTACGTGGCTTAACATTGCAAGCACTTGAACCCATAGATCGACAGCTGCACCAGCGAAGTCGGCAACGCGGCTGACCTGCATAGTTCGCGTGAAGAGCCAAGGTGTAAACATTCAAGGCGAGCCATGGTTCAAACGCTCAAGGCGAGCCGCAAGGCGAGCCGTATATCAATTACTCCATTGGAGCCGTATCCGAACAGCATTTCCCGTAGCGTAGCCTGCCACTGGACTTGGTCGATGAGTTGGTCAAAGGGATAGCCAAACGCCAAACGTTTCAGCGAGAGGGGCAACTTGACTCCTCGCATAGGTTGGTCAAAGCCACACCCAGATGTCAAACACGTCAGAGAAGATGGCCACGCGACCCCTTCCAACGGCTGGTTGAACCAAGCGCCGTAGGTCAAATGATACTGGTGCGCGGGCCAATTTACCCCGTGGATCCGCCAATTAAAGCAAGTACCCGAACGTCAAATGCTGTAGCGGTTCAGGCCACGCCAATTCGTGAACAGGTTGGTTAAAGCAAGTGCCAAACTCCATTCGATCGAGGCGCGGAGCCCAAGCAACCAAAAGGACAGCTTGATTGAACGCATCCCCAAATATTATAATCCGGACTCCTGCTGCCCAACTGACTCCCTTAATAGAATGGGGATGGGTACCTCCTTAGACTGGTTGGTTTTAGGATGTCAAAGACGTCACGTTGGGTGGCGACCACGGCCGCTCGACAGGTGGGATTGACTATCCGAAGGAAGATAAAGACGATAAATCCTACTGCGAAGAAGAAGACGCCTGCGCCGCCCGCCTGTTTATACCTCGGTCTCTACCCCCAACATGTCACCACTGCAGCGAAGACGGCCATGTGATCCCATCGAGGGGTTGGTTGAAGCAATATCCGAAAGATACCCCCACCAGGGATTTCGGCCAGGCAACCGTATCAGTTGTCTTGTTGAAGCGATTCCCAAACGTCAAACGCTCCAGGGCTGGAGGCCAGACGACTTCGTGGATTTCCTGGTTGAAGCAAAAGCCGAACACCAAATGCTTGAGGGAGGGAGGCCACACGACTTGATCGATAGGTCGATCGAAGCGAGCGCCGAAGTATAGAGTCTCTAGCATCGCCGGCCACATCGCGTGTTGGATTGACTGGTTGAAGGAGAATCCAAACGATAAACACTTGAGCGAAGCCGGCCACGCGACCCCTTCAACAGCCTGGTTGAAGTTTGACCCGAACGCTAAACCAATCAGTGAAGCGGGCCAATTCACCTCTTTCAAGGGCTGGTTGAAGGCGGCCCCCAAGTCCAAACAGCAAAGCGCTGCAGGCCACACCACTCCGGCCAATGGCTGGTCGAACGAAGCCCCAAAGGACAAGCGCTGAATCGACGCGCGCCCCTCGACCGTGTTCATTGTCTGGTGAAAGTTCGATCCAAAGGAGAACCACTGAATCGACGCAGGCCAAATAGCCTTGTCGAGTTTCTGGTTGAACTTCGACCCAAACGATAAACGCTTAAGCGAACTCGGCCAGACGACTCCCTCGACGCTCGAGTTAAAACAGTCACCAAACACCAAGCGCTGAAGAGGATCCGGCCATCTCACCGCTTTGATGGCCTGATTGAAATAAGACCCAAACTCCAAACGCCGCAGACAGGACGGCCACACGACCAACTCGATAGGTTGGTCGAAGCAAGCGCCAAACGTAAGGCTTTTCAGCGAGGTCGGCCACGCGACCCCATGGATGGGCCTATTGAAACGGTATCCAAAAGTCAGATCCGTCAGCGAGGTGGGCCACACGATTCCTTGGATGCGTTGGTTAAAGCCATCCATGAACGTCAAGCGCTTCAGCGAGGCAGGCCATCGGACGCCTTCTAAGGGTTGGTCAAAATCACGACCGAACACTAATTGTTCAAGGGAGTCCGGCCAGATGATATCGCTAACTCGCTGGTTGAATGTCGGCCCGAACGTCATCTTCCTCAGCGTCTCCGGCCACCAGGTAGTACTCCCACCCTTGCTGGCCTGCTGCGAGCGCCGTGGCCGCTGTACCCGCCAAGACAGCCAGCTGCGTATTTCGCGGAGTTCGTGGATCAATTTCCCCCTCTCTGAAACTGACGAGGGGAGAGACATCCACGTTATGGAAGACGCACCCAATGCCGGAACGCGTGAGTCACGATGCTTTTTTCGGAACGCTTTTTGCCTGCGACGTAGCCATAGATGGCGCGGCGTGTCTTTACCGACAAAAACGTGGGAAATCTTGAGGTTTCGGGATGCCACGCACAGGTCCAGACACACCATCTCCAGCCTCGACGTTAGGACGTACCACTGCATTCCGTCGTATCCATGGTTGAGCGCGGTGGCCAAGGCGCTCACACTCAGGTCGTTCATATCTGCTCGAGGCCGACGTTACCACACGGACGATGGTTGGAAACACGAATCGCGGGAAAACGGGCGCAGGGTCGATACACGTGCGGAGTTGTTAATCGCTGAGGCGTGCAACGATTGGGGTCCCAGTGACACGTTTTGATAAAAAAATCGTTTCTGGCCGACCAGGCTCCTTAACCCAATAGACTATTCTTGGAACCTATAATAGCGTTATACAGTATGATACGTGATACACCTCGAGGCTTTGGGGTTGTTCGTCAGATTGAACTACAAGAGACGCTTCGCCGCGGCTGGCTGACGCCCGCCTGCGGCTTCGCGCAATGCCTGTAACGGCGAAGAGGAGAGGTAGAATCAAAATAGGTAAGCTTAGGGCGAACAAAAGCGACTGTACTGCCAAGGAGTGTGCAACAGTAGTACAGGACACCTAATGAGAAACACTCAATCTGACTCAGGCATTGGGTTTCTTCTTTTCTCGAGAGGAGAGGGTGCGTGTTATACTATAAATCCAATGGAAAAACAGTCGGTACTTATCCAGCATCGTCAACAATAAACAGAATCTTCGATCGTGCGTGTAGATCACGGATGCATTCCGAGTATGTAGGAGTACACGTAAACCCGTAAAAAATAGAAACCACATTTTTCGGGAGAAAACAACAAGCTCTTGACCATCACCACAGTATTGGTGAAAGTTGGAGCGTGCACCGCTCGCATGTTCGAGCGCACGCGAGGCCCTAACCGGTGCGAAACACGTCGGTTGGTACGATGGCGGATGAACCTACCGAAAACGTTCACCGTCTCGCGAGAACATGTCCCGACATGCTCCTGAGGAACGCATGAAGTAATTCGTTTGTGGATCGCAAGCTCAAAATATCGTATTATATCGCCGAACAAAGCCAGAGCGGGGCCATGTCCCTCCGTGCCGTGCCAATTCTCATCTGGCACTCAAAGAAGGGATGACCCTCATGTTGACCCTCAACTTCAGCACATGCACTCCCGCCCTGAATGGGGAATGGTTGATGCAGGCGTTGACAACCTGTGCCCGTGTCCCCCTTCGAACCACTAGGAGTACGTACCTGTCGCCTCCCATCACCACGATTATGAAATGCTGCTGTTCTGTTCTGTTATGTCTGTCCGTCTGTCTGTAATAAGATGGCGCGATCCAGAGCAGTTCAGCCCCCCTTGCCCCATAGGTAGGGAGGCTGTGTACGACAACCACCAGCAGAACACAAGGTTTCTCGCGTCGCGTCGCGTCGCGTCGAGCCGTGGCCGTCGCTCCGAGCTGCCGACAACCCCGAGCCGATCCCCGAGGCGGTCCTCGGGTAAGGCGTTGGTTTTGATAGTATTTCAGTAAAGCTTAAGAAACAGGCGTCTTATTGGTAGATTCGGGCATGAGGACAACTCTGTTTCTGCCATATATATATTGCAGTAAGGATTGAGAATCAGCCAGCCCATTGGTCGATTTCGACCGTGCAAGTTCGGCGGATTTACACCAAGACGACCTTGCATCTACCATCACATATCAAACAAATCCACACCAGCGCAGAGGCAGCAGCAGCAGCAGCAGCAGCAGATGACCGGGTCTCAAGCCGTGGCGAGCCGTGGCGGTGGCACAATCCCGAGGCAGTTCTAACAGCCATGTAGCCAGCCTTCCTGCTGGCCTACACTTTTGAATTTCATAATGATGGCAGCTGATTGCTGACGCGTTCTCGAAGATTTGTGCTGAATAGAGCCATCGGGGTTCCTCCACACCCAGGGAGGATATGTCTGGCCCCATTCCTTGATAACACATCCCTCCATATCTCTACAAAACTCCGACCAATCCGGGACAAAAACAGCGATCCGCCAGGTCGACACCGTCCCCGCACGGTGTGGAAACCCCATCCCCATCGGCTGGTCGAGGGGTGGACAAAGGGTGATAGTGGATCTTCAAAATGGGGGTTTTGTCTTGGTAGTAGTATCTTGACCCTCAGATCGAACCCTAACCCTAACCCGAACCCTATGCCAGTGGTCAGTGCTTGCTTGGCCAATCAGAGTGCCTAATTAGCTACCTTAGAAAGATCCACTAACAGTGTTTGTCCACTACTGGGCTGGTCACTGGTGGGCGGAGGCTCATGGAGGCCGTAGTAGTGGGCGAAGCTTGATGGTGAATCTTCCTAAGCAAGGTAGCTATATCGTGTGCCCGAACTCCGAACATAATTAATTAACTCTATTTCTGGTACGAAATAATTAAATTGGAATTGCGATCTAATTGTTTTATTGTTTTGCCCAGATTGCACCCCCGCACCTGAAAATAAATAATTAAACATGATCACGTTTTTGTTGTGCG
Source organism: Saccharina japonica (assembly GCA_008828725.1). NCBI lineage: Eukaryota > Phaeophyceae > Laminariales > Laminariaceae > Saccharina > Saccharina japonica. The sequence goes on from MEHQ01001453.1 coordinate 402,659, forward strand.
GTTTGACTCATAGAAGCACATACATACTCAAAAACAAATAGTTTGGAAGAGCCAACATGCGGTAAATGTGCGGTTTGACGCGTGTAAGCACATATACTCAAACACAAACTGTTCGGAAGAGGTATTATGCCGCCCGGGACATACACACACGCGGGTTTATGAAATACTAAGTGACACGCGTTTACGACATAATAACTGGTATCGTAGTATGATGGAGGTGCCACACACAGCACCGGATGAAGACCGCTGCAGACTGCGCCGTATACGTAGTGCCTGCGAAAACTTGTTTGGCACATACATACATAGTACGTGGATTAGTCCCCTACAGAAGCTTCGCTACTACTACTACTGCTGTATAGTACAGACTGCCTGCACTACTCTGAAAGCCACATGATGTGATAACACCACTCTGTCCCGAAATATAAACAACTTTAATTACAACTATGTCCCTAAATATAAGCAATGTTCACACATAAATATTCAATAAAAACATCGCTTATATGTCGGGACAGAGTGGTAGGATTATTGTTGTTGATTTGCCCAAGATAATAGGAGAAGAACATACCGGTAAGCAGGAAATATACTTGTTGCCCATTAAAGCCGAAACCATAATAACAAAAACGACGATCTTTCCGCAAATAGAACGTGTACTCTGGCACACTTGTAAACTGCCGGGAGAAGTCCCACATTTCGTAGTTGGATACCACTATTTTTAATGGGTACGACACCATTAAAAATACCAGGGAATGATTTACCACTATGTCCCCATATATAAGAAACGGTTAAACATAAATATTCTATAATAAAAGCGCTTATATGTCGGGACAGAGTGGTGATATAATTTTTGTTGTCGATTTCCCCAGGAGAATAGGAGAAGCACATTATGATGTGGGTACGTACTACAACAAAAACTACCCGAGGGTATCATATACCACTCTGTCCCGAAATATGAGCAACTTTTATTTCCACTCTGTACCTAAATATAAGCAACTTTCATTCATAAATATTCAATTAAAAAGTGCTTATATGTCGGGACAGGGTGGTAGGATATAGCATGGTGCAATCTTGGAGCGAGTACAAACCGGACAGTCCCGCGTGCCAGAAATAAAGAGAGAAATCGCACTGCATCACCCCCCACTCGTACCAACCCCCCACTCTGCCACAGCTGCAGCTCTCCACTCCACGGTTTCTTGGCACGCTTTCCCGCACATACACCTCACAAGTATCAACAGCAGCCAACGGTAGCGGCTGCTGCAGCTAGCGGCAGCGGAAGGAGCAGCAGCAGCAGCAGCAGCAGCAGCGGTAGCAGCAGCACGGACGGCGGTGCGAGGTCGCCGCGGTCTACAGTAGTAGTATTTGCCAAGCATCCAAGTTTTGAGCTCTGGACGTGGAGAAAGCCTCTCGCGTCAATGTTGTTGCTGCTTATAAAATACTGCTGCTGCTCTTGTTTGCTGGCGCTGTTGGTGCTGGTGCTGCTGCTGGTGCTGCTGGTGCTGGCTGCTGCGCCTACTATTGTGCAGATTGCGCGTACGACGCCCTTGCTTGCCAACATCAATCAGGCGATAGCGGAGCGCACACTGCTGTTTCGTCTCTCTGTCGCTGGCACGCCGCCCGTTTTTGACAAAGCAGTTTCGTTTTCCCGCATTGGGATTGTTGGGAGATCGGTTTTGATGTCTGATTGAGTATTTCGGTTTGTCACTAAAATCCGGATCTTATTTTTTGGCCTAAATCGGATCTAATTTCTCCAAATTTCCAGCCGACCCAACCCTTGGATAAATAATAAAAAACGTATCCATATCGTGTGCCCGAACTCCGAAAATAATTATTTTTGGTAAAATATAAATTGGAATGTAGGATCAATTTATTTCAATAAAATATATCAATACGAGCGCGTACGACGCCCTTGCTTGCCAACATCAATCAGGCGATAGCGGAGCGCACACTGCTGTTTCGTCTCTCTGTCGCTGGCACGCCGCCCGTTTTTGACAAAGCAGTTTCGTTTTCCCGCATTGGGATTGTTGGGAGATCGGTTTTAATGCCTGATTGAGTATTTCGGTTTGTCACTAAAATCCGGATCTTATTTTTTGGCCTAAATCGGATCTAATTTCTCCAAATTTCCAGCCGACCCAACCCTTGGATAAATAATGAAAAAACGTATCCATATCGTATTTAGGCACTTTGGTTGGCTAAGCGGTATATTATACGCGTCTCAATCAACTTGGAGTATTTCCCAGCCACGGCATCCAGATTCAACCTAGGGTATTTCCAAGCACAGCATTCAAGCCGTCCAAGTCAACCTAGAGTCCTACCAAGTACAACATCCTACCACTGATCACTGGCGCAGGGTTCGGGCTAGGGTTCGGATCGTAGGATCGGCTTTAGGTGCCGAGCACAAAACCTCAGAAAATACCAACTAAAGTTGTGGTTCACCCCTCCATGGAGCGCCAACGGCACCCGGAGACGATAGGGTCTCATCACTGAATCATATATCATTCAATACATCTACAACTCCAAATATTGGGGGGCCAACACGGGCAACTGCCAGGCCAATACCCCCCCGCAAGGTGTGGAAACCTGAGCAACACCGCCCCGCAAGCTATGGAACCCCCCCCCCCCCTCGGCTGATCACTGATGGGCTGAGGCTCATGAAACCGTCCCGCACGGCATGGAAACCCCCACCCCCATAGGATAATCAGTGCTTGGCTCAGACGCATAGAGCGAGCGGTACCTGGGGTCAATAGGGTCCCATACCCGACTCATACCTCCTTCCAAACAGTATTAACCCCAACAACCTGGAGACGGAAACGGTCACCCCCGGGTCGATACAGTCACGAAAGGTGTGGACACCCCACCCCTAACAGCCGACCACTAATGGCGTGTCCAAACCAAAACCAAAACCAAAATCGAAAACCGAAAGCATGTCGTTTTCGACATCCTTTTAGCAGATGTGTCCAAACAGAAACGAATTGTGAAAAACAAGATCCAGGTGAAAAACAACGGAGGGTAAAACCTATGGGCTGTTGACAACTATGGACGCATACCGGCAAGGTAGCATTCGGCAGCACAGGCCCACCAGAGAAGCAGGCAGACGCGACGACAATTCGATCCCGGAGGTCGTTGGGCCTCCGATGGAGGTGGTCACGTGTCCAACGTTGATCCCCCGGAATCAAATTTTAAATCATACTGAGAACGAACTTCCAGCTTCATTCTGGAGGTGTTCATGCTGAACTCTACTCAAATTATCTTCGCTTTGGCTCGAAACCCGGGAACAGCTGTGTTGCCGTGCTAGCTGTGGGTTGCGTGCTGCGCCCGAAGCCTGAACTGCTGCTACAAATTTACCAGCAAAAAATGCATTTACGTTAACTAGTACCAGGTAGTCGGTAACTTGAGGAGCGCAACCGGTCAGAAGACATATGGACAGAACAAATGCAACCCCTACCGTACAGTGATTCCGAGTCACTTAAAAGAAACAAAACGCGTGCATACAAACCTTCGGACAGTCTGTTCCTTCTTACAGCTGTCTTTCAGCTCGCCGGTCATTCGCCCAGTGCCAGGCCCCTGCTCGCCCCCGCCACGAGTCGAGCCCCGTACCATATAGTTATCTTCCATTATGTCACAACCCTTCCTAACCTCGGCCTCTCGAGTTCAACCAACTGCACCACCGTTTCACCGACTTGGTGAACGTTTTCACATCCCCTCGTTTAACCATGCCAAGGATTCAGCACCTCTCCACAAACCCCATAATTCCTTTGTTCAAACTTCCAACTAGTTAAAGGGTTAAAAAGGGTCAGAACTGGCCAAAGGTCACTGAAGCAAACGAACGGGTTACATACAACCAATATAAAAACAACCGACGGCTCCCGTACGGGCAACCAACAAACGACGCATGCTACGGTAGCCTGCATGCAGGTGCACCATCTTGTTTCTGAGGGCGGTCACTCAAGGAGCTCTGTAACCTCACCGAAAACTGATTTTCGAGGGAAATAAAAGTGCTACCCGATGAAAAATACCATTGCCTAAGTATACGATGAACAATATTGCAACACAAGACTGGAAAAACGACGACAATTTTGAGGTTAAGGAGCTGGATCATTCAGAAGACGTTTCAGCTAAAAAAACACTCTACCTCTATCTTAGCACGTGTGAAACACGCTTACTCGGTTTGTGCATTGTGCGGTGAATTCCCACCAAAGCTTCTACCACTACACACAGCGAGACGTTTCATGCTCAGCCCTTCGTTAGCCAAGGGCACAACGCTAACAACGTCAACTGGCATAGTATAGCCACCAACCATACGTAGTTGATTCGCAAAGTGTCCAACAGAACAACCCTTTGAGGGTGAACTCCTGGTAGTGTGGCGGGCGGCTACGTAGATTAACGGCACAACAAACAGATGATCCCATCCATCGACAGCTGCATCAACGACGTCGGCAACGTGGCTGGTTTGCTTATTTTGCCGCGCGTGAAGGGCCAATTATTCAAACAATTCGCAGCTTCATTGTACGGCCGATTGGTTTCGAAACGACACCATGGGCGCTCCAGGAAAACCGGACAAAAAGCTCTCGGTCAATCGATCGATTGAAGTCAGTCGTGTCCGAACGACATCCATCACCCGTAGCGAAGCCGGCCACTCGACCCGGCCGATGGGCTGGTCAAACCGAAAGCCGAACGTCGAACTGTTTAGCGAGGGAGGCCACTCGAAGCCTCGAATAGGTTGATCGAAGTCATGCCCAAATATCAAAATACGTCCCCGAAACTGGTCACACGACCCCTTCCACACGTTAGTTGAACCAAGCCCCGAAGGTCAAAGGCTGCAGGCGTGTCCGCCAAACGACTCTATCGGCCGACCGATTGAAGCAAGTACCGAAGATCAAATGATCAGATGCTGCAGCGGTTCAGGCCACTTTAATTTTGCACATTAGTTGGTTAAGCAAGCCCCGAACTCAAGACACCCCGGGGACGGAGGCCACGCGACAAAGTCGACAGCTTGATTGACGGCATCCCCAAACATGATATGCTAGATCCCTGCGGCCCAACTGACTTCCTGGATGGGCTCGTTAAAGGATGAGGGAAACGTCAACATCTAAAGCGTCCGCGGCTGAACACCTCCTATGGCAGGAAGGTTTTAGGATGGAAAGTACTTCACGGTATGTGGCGACGATGGCCTTTCGACAGGTGGGATTAGCTGTCCGAAGAGATATCAAGGCGCCAAACGCTATGGCGAAGAAGAAGGCACCCGCACTACTCGGCCGTTGAAACTCCGGCGTCGACCCCCAACATGTAAACGCCGCAGCGAAGCCGGCCACGTGATCGCATCGAAAGGATGGGCGAATAAACTTTCAAACGTTACTTCCTCCAGAGATTCCGGCCAGGTAACGATGTCGATCGGCTTGTTGAAGCCTAGCCCAAACGTCAAACGCTCCAGAGATGCAGGCCACACGACTCTATGGATTGGCTGGTTGAAGTACACGTCGAACACCAAGTGCTTGAGGGAGGCAGGCCACACCACTTGATCGATAGGCTGATCGAAGTGGGCACCAAAGCATATACTCTCTAGCATCGCCGGCCACATCACCTGGTTGATTGGCTGGTTGAAGGAGAATCCGAATGACAGACACTTGAGTGAAGCCGGCCACGCGACCCCTTCAACAGCCTGGTCGAAACCACCCCCAAACGATGGAACCGGGGGTGCGTCGGACCACACGACGCCTTCTATGTCTTCCTTGGAGCGAGCACCAAACGCCAGGTACTCAAGTCGCGTCGGCCACTTGACCTCGGTGATCGGCTGATTGAAATTCCCCCCGAAAGATAGATGCTGCAGCGAACTTGGCCACGCGACGCCATGAACGGGTTGAGTGAAGCTATAGCCGAACGCTAAACGCTTGAGGGATGCGGGCCACACAACCTTGTCGATGGGCTGGTCGAACCCATCGATAAACGTTGTAGACCAGATTGAGGAAGACCACACTACCCCTTTGACCTGCTCGTCGAAATTGGCACCAAACGCCAAGCGCTCAAGCAAGGCCGGCCAAGCTACCTCATCGACAGGCTGGTTGAAGTGTCTCCCAAACATCAAACAATTCAGCAACGTTGGCCACACGACTGCTTGGATTGGTTGGTCAAAGCTATTCCCGAACGACAAATGCGCTAGAGAGGCAGGCCACACGACGTGGTCGATAGGCTGGTCGAAGTCGCGCCCAAACCAAATCATCCGTAGCATGTCCGGCCAAACCACTTCGTGGACCGGCTGGTTGAAGGCAGAGTCGAACGTCAAATACAGCAGTGAGGTCGGCCACACAACCATGTGGATAGGCCGTTCCAAGTCTACCGAGAGTGCCAAATGCTGCACCGAAGCCGTACACACGTCGGATTGGCTGAGGTTTCGGAAGGCAGACGCGAACGTCCAGTTCGTCCCGGGATCCCACCGAACAACTCCCTGGGTCGGCTGGGTGGTGCTAGTTCCCAACGTCAAGCGGTGGAGCGAGGAAGGCCATTCCACGCGGTCCAATGACTGGCCCAAGGTCGAACCAAACGCCAAACAAGTCAGTGAATCAGGCCAATTCACCTCTTCGAAAGGGTGGTTGTAGGTAGCCCCCAATTCCAAACTACGAAGCGATGCAGGCCACACCATTCCGGTCAGGGACTGGTTGAAAGAATCCCCAAAGGACAAGCGCTGAATCGACGCAGGCCAATCGACTTTGTGAACTATCTGGTTGAAGCTTGACCCAAAGGACAACCACTCAATCGACGTGGGCCAAACCACCTTTTCGATTTTCTGGTCGAAGTCGGACCCGAACGACAGACCCTTGAGCGCATTCGGCCATACGACTCCCTCAAGCCTCGAGTTGAAATCGTCGCCAAACACCAAGTGCTGAAGAGGATCCGGCCATCTCACCTCTCTGATAGCCTGGTTGAAGTAAGAACCAAATTCCAAAGACTGCAGACAGGCCGGCCACACGACGAAGTCGATGCGCTGGTCGAAACAAACGCCAAACGTTAGGCTTTTCAGCGAGGTCGGCCATGCCACCCCGTCGATGGGTCTATTGAAAAGGTACCCAAACGTCAGCTTCGTCAGCGAGGGGGGCCACACGATGCCTTGGATCCGTTGGTTAAAGCCATCCATGAACGTCAAGCGCCTCAGCGAGGCAGGCCATCGGACGCCGTCTAAGGGTTGGTCAAAATCACGACCGAACACTAGCTGTTCAAGGGAGTCCGGCCAGATGATGTCGTTAACTCGCTGGTTGAATTTCGGCCCGAAGGTCATCTTCTTGAGAGTCTCCGGCCACCAGGTCGTACTCCCACCCATTCTGGCCTCCTGCGAGGGCCGTAGCCACTGCACCCCCCAAGCCAGCCAGCTGCGTACTTCGCGGAGTTCGTGGATCAATTTACCCCTCTCTGAAATCGACGAGGGGAACGACTCCCACGTTATGGAAGACGCACTCAATGTCGGTACGGGTGAGTCACGATGCCTTTCTCGGAACGCTTCTTGCTTGCGACGTAGCCATAGATGACGCGGTGTGTCCTTACCGACAACAACGTGCGATATCTTGAGGTTTCGGGATGCCACGCACAGGTCCAGACACACCATCTCCAGCCTCGACGTTAGGACGTACCACTGCATTCCGTCGTATCCATGGTTGAGCGCGGTGGCCAAGGCGCTCACACTCAGTTCGTTCATATCTGCTCGAGGCCGACGTCACCGCACAGACGATGCTTAGAAAACGAATCGCGGAAAAACGGGCGCAGAGCCGATAAACGTGAGGAGTTTCTGGTCGCTGAGGCGTGCTACGGTAAGGGTCCCAGTGACACGTTTTGATCAAACTATTTATGGTTTGACCGGGCTCCCTAATCCAATATCCTTGGAACCCCATCAGTGGGTAACGATACGATTCGTGATATGCCGTGAGGCTTAACCCTCTTGAGAACTAGCCCTACGTATTTGGGGGCAAACTACTTGGAATTAGTGTGTGTTTTTTTCAGTTCTGAATAGGTTAAGGATCGTCCATCGGGTTGAAATTTAAAACTTTGCTCAAAATAGAAGAGCTCATGATGTATAGCTGCTCAACCGGCTTTTTGTGGGTGTAGAGAGAGACGCCATCATACAGACTATCAGGCAGAGCTCATGGCGTACTGCTGCTGCTGCTGTACTGCAGCACAGCAAGCACCAGTACTCAATCAACTTCTGCGACGGCGGTAGCTCAGGCGGAAGATCATACGAGTATGCGTTTATTGCTGCGCTGTTGCGATACAAATTACAGATCATCAGATAGTGGTGTAGTAGCGTACAGCAGTTTCTTGCCCGGAGAATGAATTGCAATTTTTGGCACTTTCCGGAATTCGAGTTAAATATTCATTTTCGGAGGTCGGGCACACGAAATAGGCTGCCGCTTTGTATTGCTTGCTGCTACTCTGCTACTACTGCTGAGTTACTGCGTACAAGGGGGACACAACCTTACTACTGCTGTCATTTTTTTGCGTCGCCCATCATTTGTACGGTTTGCTATAAGGCTAGCGTTTAATATACTGTGAAATTGCAACTTATCGTGGCCACACTAATACCCCGCCATACAACTGCAAGTGTTGGCGGACTAGCCCAAACTCGACTATAAGCAAATTGTATTCGTGCAAGAATATCCGCTGCCATCTTACAACCACTCCAAAGCACCACGGAGAGGCACCAGCATACAGACTAACAGGTAGAAGAGCTCATGATGTACTGTACTGCTGTATAACCGGAATTTTGTGAGCGTGGAGAGAGACACCATCATACAGACCAGGCAGAGCTCGTGATGTACTGCTGTCCTGCAGCACAGCAAGCAGTACTAAATGGACCTCTGCGACGGTAGCTTGGACGGAAGGAGTGTGGCTACCCGGACAGAACTACTGTATTGCGTGCTCGTATGCGTTCATACTGCTGTGTTGCTGCTGCTGTGCAGATCATAGACCATCAGCCTCGCAGTGCTGTACAGTACCGGCCCGCTCATAAGAAACCAGAAATCGGGCTTAGGCTGACTTTCTTATTTGAGAAAGGGGCGTGTCCCACACTAACTTCAGTATAATAGCTGTCGACTTTCTTATTTCCCCGTAATGTTTAGGCTGAGTTTCTTGTGGGGGACTTTCTTGTGAGAGGGCCAGTAGTGTAGCTTACAGTAGTTACTTGCCCGGTGAAGACGTTTTTTTTTACTTTCTATCTGCGCAATACGCAGGCTTTTTAAATTATTTTACAGGAAATCGGGAAATCCACTTGAAATTGTCTGTAAAATAATAAAAAGTAAACAATTCGTACCCGTGCGAAGTACGTTCCACAGGGTACGATTCTCATACAACACGTACACCGCCTCTTTGTGCACCAAAAGTGTTTTGTTGTCTTCCGAGCTGATGAAAAAGCTAGTGGTACACATTGTCGACTCGTCTATGGACCACCACAGCAGTATAGGCTGCCGCTTTGTATTGTTTGTTGCTGCTCTGCACTANGGTATTGGGCGAGTCGCATGGAGGGTGAGCTGCATCCTGCTAAGAACCGCCTCTGAGGCGGACTTGCATATGGACGACAGCTTCAATGAGTTAATTTAATTTCTGGTGTGGCTACTTCCGGAGACAGCAATGGGTTTTACTATTTAACTGCCTCGCGGACGCCTTACCATATTAACACTACGTGATACGACCATTCCCCTTGTGCGGAACAAAGATTCTCCACCCCGCACAAATGATCTACTCGACCGCCAGCTTTGGTGACCGCCAAAAAAAAAATAACAAAAAAAAACGGCACCCTGGTTGTCTAGCTCCACGCAGCGAGTGGCGTGTTTTACAGCGTCGTTGCCAACCGACGCCAACCCAACCTATAAATATATCATATATTTATATGACGGGGGGACTTACTACTGCTGTGCTTTTCTTGCGTCGCCCATCATTTGTACGGTTTGCTATGGGCTAGCGTTTAATATTCTGTAAAATTGCCACTCATCGTGGCCACACTAATACCGCCATACAACTGCAAGTGTTGGCGGACTAGCCCAAACTCGACTATAAGCAAATTGTATTCGTGCAAGAATATCCGCTGCCATCTTACAACCACTCCAAAGCACCACGGAGAGGCACCAGCATACAGACTAACAGGTAGAAGAGCTCATGATGTACTGTACTGCTGTATAACCGGAATTTTGTGAGCGTGGAGAAATACACCATCATACAGACCAGGCAGAGCTCGTGATGTACTGCTGTCCTGCAGCACAGCAAGCAGTACTAAATGGACCTCTGCGACGGTAGCTTGGACGGAAGGAGTGTGGCTACCCGGACAGAACTACTGTATTGCGTGCTCGTATGCGTTCATACTGCTGTGTTGCTGCTGCTGTGCAGATCATAGACCATCAGCCTCGCAGTGCTGTACAGTACCGGCCCGCTCATAAGAAACCAGAAATCGGGCTTAGGCTGACTTTCTTATTTGAGAAAGGGGCGTGTCCCACACTAACTTCAGTATAATAGCTGTCGACTTTCTTATTTCCCCGTAATGTTTAGGCTGAGTTTCTTGTGGGGGACTTTCTTGTGAGAGGGCCAGTAGTGTAGCTTACAGTAGTTACTTGCCCGGTGAAGACGTTTTTTTTTACTTTCTATCTGCGCAATACGCAGGCTTTTTAAATTATTTTACAGTAAATCGGGAAATCCACTTGAAATTGTCTGTAAAATAATAAAAAGTAAACAATTCGTACCCGTGCGAAGTACGTTCCACAGGGTACGATTCTCATACAACACGTACACCGCCTCTTTGTGCACCAAAAGTGTTTTGTTGTCTTCCGAGCTGATGAAAAAGCTAGTGGTACACATTGTCGACTCGTCTATGGACCACCACAGCAGTATAGGCTGCCGCTTTGTATTGTTTGTTGCTGCTCTGCACTACTGCTGAGGTACTGTGTACTTCTCTTGTGTCGCCCGCATTTGGACGGTTTGCTGTATAGGCTAGCTTTTAATGAATATAGTGTAGAATTGAAACTCACTGTAGCCACACTACTGTAATCCCCCATACAACTGCAATGTTTGGCGGACTAGCCCAAACCCAACCACACGCAAATTGTTTTCGTGCATGAATCAACTCCCATCTTAGAACCACTCCAAAGGAAAGCCTTGTATCTATATATATGTCAGAAGGCTTTATCCACATTAGCCAAGCTTCGACTACTTGTTTGAAAATACGGCTTCACTCCAAAAACCCTACAAAACTGCGAACGTGATCCCGACACCGACCTCATGGAGAATGTATTTGAATCCAGATGCAATGTGGAGTTCGTGTAGACTATGCCAACCTTTTGGTCGAATGTGCCGCAAGCTCTAGCGACACACTGAGACGTGGAGTATATCGCGAAGCCTAGTCGTATCACAACGCCAAGAGCCTGTCCGGAGGGCAGCACTGTATAATCGGTTGATACGCGAATACACCGAAGACAACACTTTGCGGGTGGGGCTGCATGCAGTTACTTCGTAATATTCGATACAGGCATAGTCATGTGAAAAATACACGTTTTCTTCCGGGAAAATTCCTGATCCTTTTTTTTTGTTTTTCGTTGAATCACATAAATACCGAACAACCCAGAATAAAGATACGTATATATACAAAAGTCAGTTTGTCCAACCGATCGATATGACGAAAGAGAAGGCCTGTTCGGTAACACACGCAAAAGGAGCTCCCCTCTATCCAATGCCGGCGTCATTTGAGCCCTTGTGGTCGCCATACTGTTCTCCGATCTGCCGGCAAGGCGGGTTCCTCCGAACTGCGAAAACACACAGCAAGCAGGTTGTCCAGATATGTGCACCAGGAAACGTAATGGGGCTTGAGCAACAGCATCTTCGCTCAGCGACACCATGGTTGCCAGCCCCCCCACGATCCACGGGGTCATTGTAACCTTGGCCGTTTTCAAGTTCGGTGCTGGCATTGCTCGTGGGGTGTCAATCGCTCCGTACGCGTTCGGTGCTTCTTCATCGGGTAGCACTTTTATTCCGTCCGAAATCGGTTGTTTGGGTGGGGTATAGAGCTCCTCAAGTGGCCACCCTTATAAGGCAAAAAACACGGTGCACCTGCATGCAGGCTACGGTAGAGGTGCACCGACGTTTTTCTGAGGGTGGTCACTTTCGGAGCTCTATACTAATAGTAAGCCACCTGCCTTCGGAGGAAAACGAAAGTTGCTACCTCCGATGAACAGGACGATGGCCTAACCTTAGGGCCCGTATTAACGAAGACAGCAAAAATTCAATTTGGAAAAAATAAAATTCAAATACGCTTTTAATTGGTCAACACACGCACCAGCATCAAATATTAGGATCTTGGGGTCTAATTAATTTGAATTGGACGAAAAAACCAAGAAGGTCCCAGGACCTTCTTTTCCAAAGAATTCAAATCAAATTGAGGAGTTGGCCCGACTTGGACCGGCATGTCCACGGTGGGCAAACGCCCCCGGTACAATCTGGTCATTTCTTGGTGGCATCGATGACCACGACTGAGGCGACAACACGTGAACCACAACCCGAGGCCACCGGGACAACAGCCGCGCCCACGCCTATAGACAATAGCACAGCGTACCCCGGCGGTGGCGCCTCAAAACCAATCATGGCGGTCGCAATCCCAACTTTTCAACCAGCTCGATGCTCCAACCCGATCAAAAACCGAGCGATCGACCCAAAAACAGCATGATACGCTCAAGACTTCGATAACACAATCGCCGCCCGTGTCTCGCCCGTGGCGTTCCAGGGATCCCTACGCCCACCCAGGAGACCCTGAGAGCGATAGCTTCCTAGCCTGGGCGGTCAAAAGCAAAAGTATGCTGGCGGCGGCGCGCACGCGTCGACGCATGCTTTCCCTCTCGTCTCCTCTCGTCGATTTTTTTCACCTGGGCGCTGTGACGCATGCTGCGTTTTTTCGATTTCATAAATATTTGAACGAGCAATTCACTATTCCCCATAGGACGCAAACCAGTTTTTTTTTGCGAAATCACATTCAAATTGGATTTTATTTTCCAAATTGAATTTTTGCTGTCTTCGTTAAGATGGGCCCTTATACAACGAAAAATATTGCAACAAAAAAACTAAAAGACCGACGATTTAGGGGTATAAGAGGGCCGTACGTTCAGAAACGGTTTCAGTACAAAAACAAAAGTGCTCCTTTTATCGTAGCACACGTGCCAACTGGTGTTCTGCGACCTTACCGCATTTGCTATCCTGTAGTCACTCAAGATAAGGAACCATGGCGATCATAAATATTTAGGGCAAAACATGCCACCCCTTTCGTGGCACGCGCTTGAAAATCGTTCAAGGCCGAACGAATACAGCACACAGGGTGTGTTTTGTGGGTGCAGGCAGAAACAGCTGGGCATACCTTGCGCCCGGTACATATGGGTGATAGTATTTATTTGGCGAGGGGAACATTGCAGTACCACGAGCGCAGAACTATCTGACTCGGTATTCCAACAAGCTCCGATCGATCGGCATCGATGGTAGCCGCGGGTTCGCCGCCAAATCATGACGATCCTTAAAAATCACCATGTGTACCCTTATTCCACTCCAGAGTTTAAGCACGTATAAACGTAACCTGCCACAAGCAACACAAGTTTCGCTGGATAAATCCTGTGCTAACTACTATCTTTTTGCTGTGTACAAGGTTGACAAGTCTCTGGTGTACTCACTTGCTCTTGTTCCCTCCGACGCGCTCGCCATAACTGCGTACAGCACTCGGTCCAAAGTTGGAGCCTCGGTTCTCTCCCCTTTCCCCTTCCTTGTATCCGCCACCAACGCGCAGCTGGTCGATCCTCTCACTCACGGAGCTCCCGTACTGTATTCCAAATAAACAGTAGCGGTGGAACTTGCGGCCGTCTCTGGAGCGTAGTCACTCCAAGGACGACGGACTACCTTCCCCGCGGGTGACCTGGTAGCATTGGTTGGGGTGGGACGATATTCGACAGGCAGGCGAAGGCACAGAGACACAATCGCGTGACAATATTTCGGGCGGATGCTGAGGCGGCCCAAACATTACGCCCGTTTGGTGTTGTTGGGGGAAAAACGACTTGGAAATAATGTAACTTGGAGGTCAAAAACTACATGTATGTATTCGTAGCAACGCGGACTACAGCAGTATTCTCGTAGAGCTCCTCAAGTTAAAGCGTCCTAGAAAACAAATAGGTGGTCCCCTTATCTATCGTACGAGCATGTGTCGGTTTCACATACGTACTCACGTGCAGGAGTTGTTTTTGGAGTCTTGTGTTCCATCGCCGAAAGCGCGAGAGAGGGCGCGAGTTGGCGAACACATTTTCGAAACTACCAGCAGTGGGAATGCTGAACTCTAGAGATAGGCAGGCTTACGCGAAGGATGGCATCGAGGGGGGGCGGGGGGGGGAGGGGCAAGACACCTGTGACCACGGCTTTGTCCAGAAGAATGCCGGTGAGGTCAAAACCCCCTACGTGTTGTGAGCTATGGAAAAATCGATGCTAATAATTATAACCAACAACAGGTAACAAGTGCAAGTTACAACTTGACCCACTGCAATATGCCTATCCACCTCGGTTCTAAGGTCTCCGCTTGACAGAGAACATGTTGTCTCGCCCTTGTTAAATCTGCTCCGATCTATTTGGACTTTTGTGTTGATGCCAAATGCGCGCACAAACTGAAGTGGTCGAAAATACACGCAAATTCGATTCTTGAGGTTGAGGTTCTCTTCATGCTGTTCTCTCTCGTTGACAGTTGACAGCCGCCCCGTCGCCTTTCAGTTCATTCATGCCGTATTCACAAAAAAATATACTCGGTGCGTTTCTCCGCCTGTTCTCGTTTGACGTCGCGAAGCACTCATATCGAGCCACACAGCATGCAGCGGCAGCATGCTTGGGCAGAATTGCCTCCCTTTCGTTTGCACGGACTTCGAGGGTATGTACGAACTATGTACGTATCGCTTTGCGCCGTGACCGCAGCATTGAAGTTTCAAGCAAGAAGTAACTATTAATATTACGGGGGACCTTACACAAAAACCTATATGTTTACCTATTTCTACTAACAACAGTTTGTCCTATTTAATATGGTCCTCCGTAAATAACACGTGGCGACTTTTTAGCAGTTTGAAACAATTGACTGAGTGGTCCCGCACCGCACCCCCCCCCCCCCCCCTCGTCAATTTCTGCGCAGTCCCAACACGTCCCAACCAATTCTCCTGTTGCATACACACGTGGCACTGCATACACATACACCAAAACGTGGTTCGGACAAAAGTGGTGTTGCGCGTAACACCCACGAGAAAGAGAGAGCGAGAGGCAATAAGGGGCAGTACGGGGCAAGGGCAGAGCGAGGGGCTTGCCCCTTACCTGGAACTCACACCGATTCGCAGACGCATGCTACGATAGAGGTGCACCACGTTTTTTCTGAGGATGGTGGCGCGATAACCTCTATACCTCACCCGAAATCTGATTTTGGAGGAAAACAAAAACGCTATCCGATGAACAATCCCATACCCTAACGAGACAACGAAACATATCGCAAAGAAAAAATGGAGTTCCGACGATGTTGGGTTAACCCTTTTAGGACTGCAGTCCCGTTTCGGGGACAAACAACTCTAATTCTAAGTAATTTGTCCCCAAAACGGGACTCCAGTCCTATATGGGTTAAGAAGCGCCGTCGTCCAGAAACGGTTCGGTCGAAAAGTGTCACTGGGACTACCTCTATCGTAGCAAACATCCGCACAGGAAAACCCACACAGCGCACACACTGACTTTTCAAGTAGAGCCGAAAGAAAGGTGGTCGCCATCAGGAGGGACGGGTTTGGTGACCTTTTTTCGGGATGATGAGCAGCGTGTTGTATGATACGAAAACGTACTATACTTGGCAGGGCAGTGGCGGTGCCGGACTGATGCTCTGTTCGGGTACCATTAATAGTATTGCAATTGCTTTTTTTTTATTGCTGTACCCTGGCTGTACAGCAGTACAGGACACCTAATAGGAAACAAGCTAATAAGAAAGTCAGGCTGAGGTTTAGAGTAAAATAAGAAATTTCTGGAGTCGTTATATTGAAATTAGTGCAGAAAGGACCCTCTCTCAAACAAGAAATCCAGCCTGGACCAGGTTTCTTGTTTCTTATCAGATGTCCTGTACTTTAAACAACAGTAGCAGCAGCAGTAGTGATGTTAATACTAATCGTTAGGGTAAGCGGTCCCGTTTTAGTCGGAATCCCCCCACAGCCCAAATACCGCCAGCAGACCCTCTACCTGACGGTCCCGTTGCCCACATGACCTCGGCGGCCCCCTTCACCCGGCGGTCCCGCTGCCCGAAAGCCCCCTCGCGGTTCGCTCACCACAGCGCCCCCCCAACACGCCACGAACACAAGCCCGGCGGTCCCCTAACGCACTACAGCAGCAGTACGTATCTACAGCAGTATTACTGTGGACCATAGTAAACAGGACCAAATATTGTGAGCAAAATTAGGTCAATATATTGGTTTTTGTGTATACCGTAGGTCCTATTTACTATGTACTACGTATGCCCCCCCGTAATATTATTATATCATTAATATTAATATTAAATAGTACATCAAGGGGAAAGCAAAGCGGGAAGATTGCCACATTTTCTATACGATACTTTCGTATGGTATAGCAGGACGATTTTGACGGTGCAGTGCTCGACGAAGTTGTTTGCTGGCTGTGGCCGACCCCTGACTTTTCACAAGTAAGTCTTTACCTATCTGTAGTTAATAGCCATCCAACGATCAGACGCGATCGGCGTGGGGTCAGAGGGCGTGTTGACGGGCTCCTCCGCGGATGGGACGCGTGGTCGGTTTGGGGGATGACGTGTGCCAACCTGGAGCAATCTGTGGAGGCATTTGTACCTACGGGTGTCTTGTCCAATGAAAACCAACCCCAAAGCACGCACTGCTGGCTGTACGTTTTGTGCCGCAGTACAATAAGAAAGACACGACAAAGCCCACAGCAGCAGTACCAGTAGGAGCAGCGGAAGTGGTTGAAGTCGAAAGAGTGGTATACGTAAGATATCGGAAAGAGGGGTGCTACAGCAGTAGCCGGCTCTAAGATGTTGTGCTACGAGTACCTCAAGCGTATACCCCATTTGGCCAAGGGCCGGCAGAAGCAATACACTCCTCCTCCTCCTGCTGTTTTGCTTCTGCCACACGCCAGCTTATTCTTGTTTATCTCATGCATGTTGACGTTCATGATACAGGCAGTATGATTCCGGGCTGTGTGTTGTACAGCTGTAAACGTGTGTCACCTCTCTGCTGCTGTGTCAATATACATATAGCTTCTTGCTATACAGCAGGGCCAATACATAAAACAGCAAAACGGAAGCGGGTTGGGGACTTGGGCAAAATGGTGCTCTCACCTTGTTTTTTCTTTCGACCCCGCCGCCGGGGAGAGCACGATATCCCTCCCTGATGCTCACCAGAAGGCTGCGCTCTGTCCCACTCTGCCGGCGTGCGCAAGTGAGCAGTTGATCTCTGAAGTATTAATAGCGGGCGGGTGTGTTTACTCCCCACTCCCCAGGAAAACCGACCGATCCATGGATCGGTGCTGAAATCAGCTACCAGGTACAAACCAAGTACGATGACGCCGCTGTCGTACTCGCATATATACACAGCAGCAATTGTTTTTTTTCGAAGATTTGTTTTTCACGAGTATTCGGATCTTGTCGAGATCTGAACTGGAATATTTGCCAGCGCAGTGTCATCGTACGTAAAATAGTATGCACAGCAGTACAGCAGCAGCACGTATACGTACTCTGTTGTTGTCGTACGAGCATACTCGTGTCTCGTGTCTGATTTGACCGACGATCCACGGATAGGTCGGTTTTTCTGGCAAGAAGCACACCCCACATGCTCAGAAATCGACCCACTTCTAAAAAGTAGTACGACGTAGGCAGAGTGGGAGTTGCGACAGAACACATCAATCAGCCGCCTGAGAGGATTAACTAAAATTATTATAAAATACGTCAGCTGTGAGATCGACCGATTGAATAGTAGATACTCAACTTTGCGAGCTGCGTAGAATGTTTGTTCTATGTGTTACTCCGTATGGGATTCGTCATGTACTACAGTATAGTAGGGACTGTGGTAGTTATTACTACAGCAGTACTCGATTATAGAATAAGCCGTTCGCGCGTGTCTATTCCTCGTTGAAGATATACCACCCGGGTCAGCAGGACAAGGATTGTGAAGAAATATCGGGTTCTCCTCGGCGCGGCCGGTGAGAGACAGGACAAGGATTGTGAAGAAATATCGGGTTCTCCTCGGCGCGGCCGGTGAGAGAACGCCTTTTTTATTTTGGCCAAGTGCCCAATCTGGTTCCGTTTGGCGCTGCCGTACAGCAGCAGCAAAACGGTGATGTGTGATATGTGGCATAATCAACGTGCTGTCCGGAATCGTTCGCACTGCTGCTGTGTTTTCATTCAGACCAACACATCGATACGATCCTTTACTATTTTTGTATCAGGGAGCTTTTATTTTATTTTTTTTATTTTATCCTCCGGCGGATCAAGGGCGGGTGAAAAAAAGAACACGAGAACCCCCCCCTCAACACACCCTGATTTCATTTTTTTTAAAATCAAACTAAACCTGACTAATAAACACCTATTTCTCACCCTTTGGGCGTCAGTTTCTCCGCAAGACTTTGTCGAAACAATGCGCACGAGCCCTACGTGTGTTGTTTGTCTGTTTCGTGAATAACTTGGATGGTGAGCAGTTTTGAAAGTGGTGTTTGGTTTAATTTGTCTGCAATAATAGTCGGAGGGAGGGCGAACAAACAAAGTGCTGAAAAGTCGGATGAGTTGGATGAGTCAAGATAGTGGAACACTTTGTCCGTTGCAGCCCGCGAGGTGCATAACGAACTCGGCGCATATTTGCGCGTGCCAACTTGAGCGAACTACTGTGTAGTTCCTTTAAAGGATTTCGCGTGCTTGACAACAGAACGACGCCACGTCACTTCTGATCCAACTGTTTGGAACCGTTCTCGGCCTTCCGAAATCCCACCGTCTACTACTGGAGTGAGAGCAGAACCCATAACAATGATTACTACGCAGATCATCCGGCTACCCCCCCTCAACCACACTCACTCGAGTCTCGTGCGGTCGTTGCGGTTCGTCGAAAACACGGCCAAATCTGCCGCGTTTTCGACGGTTTCAATTATTTATGTCTCGCCGCGTTTTCCGTAACAGCTCTGCTGGTGAGGGTACTGAGCTCTAGTCACCTGACTCACTTGGGCTCAGTTGCGTTGCCTACAGTCTGCTATTATTAGGTTTTCATGGTCAGGTTGCATCAGGCAATCAATGGATCAGGCGGTGTACGTTCGCCTACACTGCAGTGTACTGCAAGACCCAAGACTGCTGTTTTGTTCGCTGCTTCTGTGCTTGGCTGTGACTCTTCCAGTTCAACGCAGTGGCTGACAAGTGCCCATTCTAAAACCAAGTAACTTGTGGTTGAGTCAAGGGTTGAGTCATTGGTTATATAGGATTTAGTTTAGGAACTGGAAAAGTCATTGTTCATATAGGATTTAGTATAGGAACTAAAAAATCCCCCATGCGAGTTGGGTCTCGGGTTCTTTTTTTCACCCGTGGGCGGATGGGTAAAAATAAAGCTTACGCCCTACACACACACTGAGTTAAAAATATATATTATAAATACGTCAGCTGTGAGTTCAACCGATTGAATAGTAGATACTCAACTTTGCGAGCTGCGTAGAATTTTTGTTCTATGCGTTTATTTGTGGTATTGGTGTAGGTTTCGTGATGTACTAGGAGCCTGGTAGTTACTACTCGATTTTATAATAAGCCGTTCGCGTTGTGAAATATTTTGCGGCCCAAAAACTGAACTGCCGCCTCTGTGCGATTCCTCCACGCACGAGCGTTTCAGACACATAAAAAAAAGGGCAGCGGCCAAAAAAAGGTATACCTCGTCCTTTTGCGGCCAAAATCAGGTACATACTTAAAACCAAGTCAAAAACGCACTCCACGTGCGCTGCCATTGGTCCAAAACTCGTTGTACCGGTTTTTGCCTCTTCAAAACCCAGGTATACCTGATTTTGTCTACTCTGCTTGACTTTCACCTTTTTTTTGTCGTTTTTAAGCCAATCAGAGGCCCTTCATAGTTCCACCCTATGCCCCCTATACAAATGCCGACGTACGCGGAGACCCCCTTCTCCCTTCGCACCTCGCACTACACGCCACTCGAGCGACACACACACATATCTGCCTGCATACCTCCGCCGAAATAATACGAGATAGAAGGCTCCCCTTCGGGATTGTGGTTGACTTGGAATACCAGGGGTGTCACAAAAGTTGAGAAGGGAGAATACAGCAGCAGGCGTTCGTTCCTCGTACTATTAATAGCAGCTACTCGTATACGTAGCCACCGGGCGAGCACGAAGAGCATGAAAAAAACTCTACTTTGCATTGCAAGGAGCGGCAGGTTCGTGGGGTGCGTTTTAAACTTGATTTTAGTATATACCTGTTTTTGGCCCCGAACGGACCAGGTGTACCTGTTTTTGGCCGCTGCCCAAAAAAAAACTGCTGTCTGCGCATGAGCATGAATGAACGCGTGAAACAGGCGTGTAGCAAAAAATTGCTGTGCAGTACTCGTCGTATGCATGGCTTCTGTAATCGTAGCGCAGCAGCTTAGAGCCGAGTGGCACACCTCTTTCCGATGTTTATACCGTTCGGGCTTGCAGCCCCTCTACTGCTGCTGCTGCTGCTACTGCTGGTGCTGCTGGTGCTGCGGGTGCTGCTACTCCTGATGTGTGGTGGTTGCCTGTACGTCTTATACCGTGCGGCAAGGCATCAGCATAAAGCAGCAGTTTTACGAACATCTCTCACACTCTGCGGGATTGGATTTCATAGGTCAAACACACGCCATCAGTACAAGTATATCACCACATGTAGCTCCAGGTTGTGGCACCTTATTATCCCTCACTGACCTGGTCCTACCCACAGACAGACCCGCGGAAACGGGCCCACCAACACGTCCCGAACCTACGCCTTTCGTATCCGAGGTGGTTTACCACTGTATACGGCAGTAAAAGTAGGTCGGCCACATCCAGCAAACAATTTTTCCTCGAACACAGCACTGTAAAAGGAAGTTGTACGTAATCTTCCCGCTTTTTGGTTTTCCCCCCTGGAACATCGATTGTATTTGGTGCGTTAGGGGACAGCCGGGGGTGAGGGGACCGCGAGGGGTCGTGAGGGCGGCGGAGTCCCCGGGTAAAGGCACCGCCAAGGTTGTCTGAGTCCAGCGAGGCCGCCGGGAATTAAAAAGGGCTCGCTAACGAGATTTATGGGCGACGGGATTATTATTCACTTCTGTTTACAGTGTGCAGGGGGACCTGGGGAGCCCTTGTGTATATGATACCGGTGCCTGGTACGCGTATGATATTGTACATCTTCCTTGAGGCATGACGAATCGACTGACATCCTGGACATCCATACCTTCGCCTAATTCGCCAAGCATCAAGAGATATGGCGTGCGTAAGATTCCCGATACAAAGTCGAGATTAGAGGTTGGCCCCTCTTTCATCTATTACCCGGGTACCCGGCGGGTATACGACCCAGTCGGACCCTACCCGTTCAACGGGTAGGGTCCGACCTCAATACCTGCGGGTATTGAGGTCCCTGCGGGTAACGACGCCACGGGTACCCGGGTACCCGCTCGTTTTGACGAACCCCCCGGTTCAGTATTTTTCCGCAGTATCTCTCAAAAACTGATTCAAATAAACATGCCACCACACACTCAACACTCGATTCTGACTGGGACCGACATATATTCGGTGGTGGCCCTTTCTTTTTTTGGCTGTATTTGTTTGTCCGCTACAAACCCAACGCCTCGAAGCCGGCATAGTGTGCCGATTCGTGTTGGTAGTAAATCCGTTAGACAAACATGAGCGGAGAATAGTGAGCAAAACAAAGCAGCGGGAGGGAACGAGACAAACAAGACCCAGCTAATCTGCGACTGCTAAAGGCAGCATCTTTATCCGTTAATACCGCTACGTAGTGTTCTCAAGGGGCCTTCACAGTTCATATTAGAACAGGTTTCTGTCCCTGCTACTTAGTCGAGCCATGATAAACGATGTACATGTCCCCTTTTTCTCTTCTCGCCCGTTGTTAAGTGTCAGTATTGTGACTGCTCACGCTCGCCCCCCAGGCAAATATTACGAAGCAATACGTACGTATAAAAAGTTACAATATGACCAGAATTATGGGCATCCAAAATACCACCGCTTCCACAAACTACTGCAGATGAGCGCGTAACTTGTGCCACACGATGTTCGTTTTTGGTTTCGGCTTTCGTTGACGTTTTCGCGTCAGCATCACTGCCCTACCCCGGCTCTTCTCCTCTATTGCACTACTATTGGCGCTCTCTTCGGGATGCCGGCGCCGCCACCTCTCCACCTACCGTAGCGCCTCACATCTGTGCAATACCGTGAAAAGCACCGAGTTCACGCAGGGGCCGATCCTTTTTCAACGCCCGACGCTTGCTACGAACGATAGAGGTAGCACGTTTTGGCTTGGAACGGTTTCTGAATGATCGGGGCACCTTAACCCAAAATCGTCAGATTTTCATTCTGGTGTTGCAATTTCGCGCAATGTATACTTAGGTCTTGGTACTGTTCACCGGGTAGCACTTTTATTTTCGTCCTAAAAAAGGTTTTGGTTGATGTATAAAGTTCCTCAAGTGGCCCCACCCTCAGAAAATGGCCTGTTTGCAGGTGCACATCTACCGTAGCATTCGTCGCCCGTCGCCTCGACAACGGTAAGGGTGCGAAAGATGCGTGCTACGGTAGAGGTAACACTTTTTGGCTGAATAATTTTCTCAACGATCGGGCTCCTCAACCCAAGTTCGTCGGACACTCATTTTTGCGACGAATAATGTTTCAAGTATACTTCGGTCAGGATACTTCTCATCCGGCAGCACTTTTATTTTCCTCCAAAATCATTTTTTTTCGGTGAGGTATGACGCTCCTTAAGTGAGGAGCTCAGAAAAAAACAGGGCGCACCTCTATCGTAGCATGCATCGAAAGTCGAAAGTTTTACATTTTTCGGAAGGCCCTCGACTAGATCATCTTTTTGAAACCACCTTGTATTTGTTCGTTACTGAGAACCTTCCCGTTCATGACAAACTCGGCACTGACAAAACGATCTAACCCCTGTGCAAACTTGACGCCTTTTACGATACCTCAACACGAAAGAGTCTGTTGCTGGAGCGACCCCCCTCCCCCCCCCCCCCCCGGGGGTTTAGTAGCCAGCCTTACTATTGATAGCCACCACCGGCCCTAAAGCCGTATATGTCTGCATTGTATATGGGGCCTTTTGGCGGGTCCATGATGTGTCTCGGGACACTATATGCGAAAATCGTGCGTAAGTATACTCTAAACGTACGTATCTACAGGCTCATGTTTACCCTATCTTAGTAGGCAGGTCGCCTCAAGGTCTTTTTGGCGAAAAGAAAACACTACTAGAATATACTGGTACGAAGGCGGAAACCAAAAAAATGAAAGCTCGGAACAAAAACACGATCTACATTGTGGAATGGTCGTGGACGGACACTTAGCCCAAAGCAAGCATCGCTCAAATACACACACGTGCGTCCTCTTCGCCTACTGCGAAACAGCCACAAAACAATTTTTCGTCTTCTGCGAAATGACCGAAAAGCAATTATCACCTCAGGCGAAAAATACACCCGAAAACAAAAACGTCTTCGGAGAAAAGGGGGGCGCCCAATAGTTTTCGCCTGCGGCTAAAATATGTTCCGCACCAAATAACGAAGGTGCGGCAAGCCGCACACTCGCTCGAGCATATCGTGCACTAAGCTGAATTACGTTTGGCTAAAGATGTGCCAGCACACCGCCGCACGACCTAAGAATAACCCTGGTCGGCTGGATCGCGAGGTCCGTAGCATCAACCAATGGGGACGTAGTCAGACGGAAGGGCAGAACAGAGAGCCCTTAGAAGAAGCAGAAATTACATTATACACACTGTACAGGTACACTCTGTTGTTGTTGTTGCTGCGAATCTAGGCGGGATCAACCCAGAACCATACATCACCGTAGCAGGCATGTTTCCACCGGACCGGAGTGACTGAACTCCTGACAGCGAACCACCTCAATATCTCCATCCAATAGAATGCTGCCGATCCCCAAGACCAACCTCTCTTGGAGTATTCCTACATGTGAATCATAACCTCCGTAGATTCGAGGATTATACTGTTTATCAGGCAGGCTGCAAGTGCTGGATATTTCAGATTGAACGACCGTCGTATATGACAAGCGCGAGACGCGTGCTACGACCGGACTCTTTAAAGTAACCTATTTGGAACACCCTTGGTGTTTTACGGCATTTCTTGTGATACGCCTAGGCTTTGAGATTTTGCATCCGGTTACTCTCGTGTAGCATTTCTCAAGACAGGGGTTTGGGTGATATGTAGAGCTCCTCGGAAACGTTAGGGGTTACCCCTGCAAGGCGAATTTCACGCGGTGCGAGTATTGTTTTTGTATGTTCTTCTCATTTGCTGAGACACCAGCGGCGTGCACAGCGGTCAGTCATTGGTATGGCACCGCCTGGCGCATAGGTGAAAGGACAGGTGCTTACGGTAGGCGTAGACCCAATAATTGTATGAGACCCCTCACACTCGCGGAGCTCTATTCCTTACCCCAAAAACTGATTTTGAGCAAAGCTAACAGTTCAACCCGATGAACAACCTCAAAGCCTCGAGGCATATCACGAATCGTATTGTAAACCATTGGTGGGGTTCCATGGAGATTGGATTTTAAGGAGCCCGGTCAAACCATAAATGATTTGATCAAAACGTGTCACTGGGACCCCTATCGTAGCACGCCTCAGCGACTAACAACTCCGTACGTTTATCAACCCTGCCCCCCGTTGTTCCTCGATTCCTTTTTTGAGAAATCGTCCGTGTGGTGACGTCGTCCTTGAGCAGATATGAGCGACCTGAGTGTGAGCGCCTTGGCCACCGCGCTCAACCATGGACACGGCGGAATGCAATGGTACGTCCCAACGTCAAGGCTGGAGATGGCGTGTCTGAACCTGTGCGTGGCATCCCCGAACCTCGAGATGTCGCATCTCCTTGTCAGCGAGGACACACCGCGCCATCTATGGCTACGTCACGAGCAGGAAGCGTTCTGGGAGAAGCATCGTGACTCACGCGTTCCGGCATTGGATGCGTCTTCCATATCGTGGGAGTCGTTCCCCTCATGTATTCCAGAGAGAGGGACATCGATTCACCAAGTCCGCGAAGTATGCAACTTGGGGGCTTGGAGGGTACGGTGGCTATGTTGCTCGCAGGAGCCCAGAAAATATGAGAGTACGACCTGGAGGCCGGATACGACCTGGTGGCCGGATACGACCTGGTGGCCAGAGTCTCTGAGGAAGATGACGTTCGGGCCGAGGTTCAACCACCCAGTTGGCGACGCCATCCGGCCGGAATCTCTTGAACAATTGGTGTTCGGTCGTGCGTTTGACCAACCGGTGGAAAGTATTCGATGGCCTGCCTCGCTGAAGCATTTAACGTACATGGATGGGTATAACCAACGAGTCCAAGACATCGTGTGGCCCACCTCGCTGACAAATCTGACTTTTGGGTACCTTTTCAATCGACCCATCGATGGGATGGCGTGGCCGGCCTCGCTGCAAAACCTTACGTTTGGCGCTTGCTTCAACCGACCTATCAAGTTCGTCGTGTGGCCGTCTTCTCTGTGGCGTTTGGAGTTTGGGTCTAGCTTCAACCAGACCATCAAAGAGGTGAGATGGCCGGGTTCTCTTCAGCGCTTGGTGTTCGGTGACCGTTTTAACTCGAGCGTCGAGGGAGTCGTCTGGCCGAGTTCGCTCAAGCGTTTATCGTTCGGGTCGAGGTTTAACCAGATAATCGAGAACGTTATTTGGCCTGCGTCGATTCAGCGCTTGTCCTTTGGGGATTCGTTCGACCAGTCATTGTTCGGAGTGATGTTGCCTGCATCGCTTCGCTGTTTGGACTTGGGAGCTGCCTCCAACCACTCTTTGGAAGAGGTGCATTGGCCTGGTTCGCTGATTGGTTTTGCGTGTGGATCAAGCTTCAACCAGGCTGTTGAAGGGATCGCGTGGCCAGGTTCACTCAAGTGTCTGTCATTCGGATTCTCCTTCAACCAGCCAATCAACCAAGTGATGTGGCCGGCGATGCTGGACACCATATACGTTGGTGTTTACTTCGATCAGCCTATCGATCAAGTCTTGTGGCCTGCCTACCTCAAGCATTTGGTGTTCGGCTTGTGCTTCGACCAGCCAATCCATAGAGCCGAGTGGCCTCCATCCCTGGAACGTTTGACGTTCGGGCAAGGCTTCAACAAGCCAATCGACACGGCCACTTGGCCGGAATCCCTGGTGGAAGTATCGCTTGGAGATTTCTTCGGTCATCCTTTCGATGATATCACATGGTCGGCTTCCCTGCAGCGGTTACATGTTGGGGATAGATGCCGAAGTTTCAGCCGGAGGGCGGCGCAGGTGCCTTCGCCTTCGCAACACCGTTTGGCGTCCTCATCTTCCTTCGGACTGCCAATCCCACCTGTCGAGCGGCACCCGTGGCCTCACGCCGTGTCATATTTCCGACCCTTCAACCAGCGAGCCATAGAAGGTGCCCAGCCGCAAACGCTTCATATTGTGAGGTTTCCCTCATTCTTCGACGATCCCATGAATGGAGTCAGTTGGGCAGCAGGGGTCCAGCATATCATATTCGGGGATGCGTTCAATCAAGGTGTCCACTTTGTGGCGTGGCCTCCGTCCCTAGAGCGTCTTGAGTTTGGGGCTTGCTTCAACCAACGCATCCACGGATAGCCCGAACCGTTGGAGCGATTGACCCTCGGTACTTCCTTCAATCGACCGGTCAACGGGGTTGTTTGGCCGGCACGCCTACAGCATTTGACATTCGGCGCTTGCTTCAACCGGCGTCTGGAAGGGGTTGCGTGGACACCTTCCCTGACGTGTTTGACGTTTGGGTATGACTTCGACAATCCTATCCGAGTAGTCAAGTAGCCTCCCTCGCTGAACAGTTTGACATTTGGCTATCGCTTTGACCAGCTCATCGACCAAGTCCCGTGGCCGGCTACGCTACGGGAGATGGCGTTCGGACACGAATTCAGTCGATCGATTGATCGAGTTGTGTGGCCGGCCCGCCTGGAGCGTCTACCGTTTCGTTCTGAAACCTATCGACCGTACAATGGAAGGAGTCAATGAAGTGTTTGGGCATTGGCCGTTCACGCGGCGAGCTAAGCAGACCGGTCACGTTACCGACTTCGTTGGTTCAGCTGTCGATCGATGGATTCAAGTGCTTGTCACGTTTAGCCACGCAGCCGGCCTTCACACCACGGGAGGAAGCTGACGGCCAAAAAGGATATTCCGTTATCCACATTGCCAAACAACTTCAGTAGGCGGCTGCACCGTACCAGCTGGCATTGAAACCGTTGTGTTCTTCGCTAACACGCGTGCTACGATAGAGGTAGCGCTTTTTGCCCCGAAACGTTTTCTGAATGACCTAGTAAAAGCTCCTTAACCGAAAATCGTCGGAATTACATTTTTTGTGTCGACATTTTTTTTCCGTTGTCTCGGTAGGCCATGGGATTGTTCATCGGGTAGCGCTTTTGTTTCCCTCCAAAAGCAGTTTTTTGGTGAGGCGTAGAGCTCCTATACTATAATCAAGTGACCACCCTCAGAAAATGGCCTGTTTGCAGGTGCACTTCTATCGTAGCAGGCGAGCCAACCAAAGCCTAAGCGGGTCCGATTTCGCTGCGGTCGTTGAAGCATCGACGGAAACTCACCGCACAATATACCAACCATGTAGTCACCGCACAATGTACCAACCATGTGAGCGTGTCTGTCGGTATTCAGGACGGGAGCCGCCGACTTGTTGGGAAATGGTTATACGTAGCCCGTAGGTTCTCTTCAACGATATTCGGTCGGTTCTAACCCTTTGAGCACTGAGGTTCGGTCATAAAAGTGGGCTTTCCGCTGCTTCTGCAATTCATGTGGTTTGGGAAGTGGTTCGGACCCGTTTCGCGGTAGGTGTCGAATTTTTCGTCTCGTTATATGATGGCCGGTTGGCCTTCTCAACGCAACACCCACCTGGTATCATACCACTTGAAAAATAGTTCGGTGTGCTGGCATATTAGTTTTAAGGGGACTAGCCCTGGAAATGCTGGCCGAATTTCGAGAACCAACGTCTTCGAAGGCATGTTTCGGATGATAATTTGAGCTCCGCACATGTGAGGAGTTCGGAAAACGAAGCTTCTCTGCAGCCCGACCGTTGGATGCGTCTTCGCGAATGCCTGAGCCTGGGCATGGCTCGTCCATCTGTATTGGTGAGAGACTTTGACGGACATTCACCGAATTTCGCGTACCAAGCAAGCGGGTGTTTTTTGTCGGTACTGTCGTGCGGGAGCAACAGATTGTTGGGAAACGATTTCAACCCGTCCGTCTAGAACGACGTTTGGTCCGCCTTGCCCCCAAGCGTACTGTGACCGGAGTCGACCTTTCCTAGCCGCTACGCGTAGATTGCGCTGCAGCCTTGTACTTTTGCAGTTTTGTTCGTTCTTTCCTCGACCACAGCGCTGCAGAAGTACTGAGTTAAACTGCTGCTGCTGCTGCTGCCCGATTGAGATGGTCATGGCAGAGTTGTGTGGCATTTTTTTATTCGGCTGTTTTTGAAAGCGGAACTGTTGCGGCTTTTGTTGCGATTGGTAAGCGTACTCCTTTCCTTTGTAGGTTTTCCTGCCCTGTGTCACTTTCCGTCTGCGTACTGCCTGGTTTTTCTCAGTCAGTCCTCGCGTTTGCTGCTTTGACATTTGGTTTGCTTGCTGTGAAAGTTCCTTGTCACTTATCATGTTGTTATCCTTGGAAGTAATCGTACGAGTATGAATAGTAGTAGTTGTTTTTCATCAGTATCTTCGTGTCGTGTTCCATTTGTCTTGAACCCCTTTCCTTTCGTTGTTTTGTTGGTGCTCGATCAGCGATTTCGTCCTTAGCATCTTTGGTATATTGCACTGTTTGACAGTCAGAGTGTGGGAGTTTTGCTAAGATTGGCGGCGATAAATCGTCCAAGCTTCTGAATTGCAAATAATTTGGATAGCTTAAAATAGTTATGTCAACGAGACAGTGGTGGTGCTACTGTCGTGGATATCGTTCGTAGGTAGGCTGCACGTGGTCTGGGGCCCCTAGCCCCTCTCCACACCTTTAGAGTGCGTAGATCGTGCTGTTTTTGTCGCGCTCCTTGTTTTCCCTGCGCATGAATGAAGAGCGTACGGACCGAACACCGGGCTAGAAGATGACGCGAGCAGCCAAGAACACGGCGAAAAGCTCACGTATCGTACCTCAGGCTCGTGGGTCGACGAGTTGACAGACGTAAAGGAGCCTTCTGGTCCGTCTTGGTTCCCCTGCGTGCGTGTAGAAGGAGGACGCGTGCTACGATAGCGCTAGCACTTTTAATGCGATTTTTGTCTGAACGGGTGTTCCTTGGGGCCCGTTATAACGAAGAAAAACAAATTGGAAAAAAAAAAAAAAAAAAACGCTTTTCATTGGTCAGAACCCGCACCACCACCCAAGATTATACCCCAAGATTCTAATCTTTGGTGCTGGTGCGTGTGTTGACCAATGAAAAGCGAATTTGATTTTGGTTTTTTCCAAATTGATTTTTTTTATACTCGTTATTAGTATGGGCCCTTAGCCCCAAATCGTCGGAATTTCGTCGTTGTGTTGCAAGTGTGGCCATGGGATTGGTCATCGGGTAGAAACGTTTAATTTCCTTCGAAAAACGTTTTTGGGTGGGGAATAGAGCTTCTCGCGTGACAAACCTCAGAAAAAACAGGGTGCACCTTCGCCGTAGCACTCGTCGGAGGCTGGGCAGCCTCGCCGTGTGACTTTCTTAATGCTTCTCCGGTGTAAGCGTGATGCTGTGTGTGTTACTGACGCGCGCGACGGTAGGGGAAAACAAGATTGTCCAAAACGGTTTCTGAACTTAAGACACGCTCCAAAACTGAGGAACTAGCCAGTAAGGCATGCCTCAACCCCTTAAGAACTGGTCCCAGGTACGTGGGGACAAAAATACTTGGAATTGGTGTCGGTTAAGTTTTTTTTCAGTTATGAATGGGTCCAAATCGCTCGAATACTATGTGCTTGGGTTTGATAATAGCTACGCCATGGCATTGCCATCGGGTGTTATTTTCTTGTTCTTTTTCGGCATTTTATTTTTGGGTGAGGTGGATAACTCCTAGATACTATTCTCAAGTGAGCAGCCTTGGAAAAAAAAAAGCAGAGAGATGCACACCTACCTCCGGGGGCATGCAAACGGCTGCCAAATCGTTCATAGTCGCGCCTTCGGTAAAAGCTTCCCGGGAACGAGTACAACTCACCACACCCCTTCCTCGATGAATGCCTCGAAACACAAAAGTAAACACGTACAAAGGTGCCCGTGGGTCTCGGGGTGAGCAGCAACCAACCTTTAGCTGCGCCCGGTGCCAGCCGGCGGTGCTGCACGTTTTCCTGGAGAACGCAGCTGGGACAGACGATTTGCAGATTTTATGCAACTCGAAACGACAAGCCTCGTCGCCAGATCGGAGCACTTTTTTTCCGCCACAAGAGGTCGGCGGAGCCAGGAGTGGTCTCGCTAGCACCTCTACGTCAGCACGATCCCGGCAAGCCCTGCAGATCTATACCAGCCGCTGCTCTTGGCTTGTAGAACTGCTGGTAATATGGTTTTTCATTTTGAGTTCTTCGGTAGATTATGTTGCCACCGAAAAACAAAAGATCAAAAAAGAATTTCCCGGAAACAAGAGGCCCAACTTTGATGCGGACCCCTGAAGTAGTAGTAGTAGTAGTAGTAGTAGTAGTATATAATGGATAAGCTCGTACACGGGGGGTCAGGCTTCCTCTCGAGGATGAGAAGATGAAGAGACTTGATTTATTGCATTGAACCACACCGTAGAGAAATTGTCCGTAAAAACATGATGGATAACGTGGAAAGTCGAAGTGAAAGAGCAAAGTGCCCGCGATGGGCATTTCACCACCACCGTCCCCAAAAAAAGGCCTATAATACCAGAAGACACCTAACACCTAACCCCTTGAGCCACTGGGAGTTCCTCGCGGATATCTCCCGTTTACTATGTATAGGGAAATGGTCGACCACTTTCAAACGATATTCTGGCTAATACTCTCCAACCAATCACACGCGATACATACAAGGATAACCACCAAACATATTAATCTGTAAATCATACAAGGCGCTTCGTGTAGCGGGCGATTCCGCCCGCTGCGCTCGCTCATCAAGGACACAACATAGTAGTACTTCGAAAGCAAGTCAAAGATGGCACATACATTAACGAGGAAACAGGCGACTTCAAAATGCCAAGAGCTCCATGCTCCACGTCAAAAAAGCTATAGGTTCGAAAGAGAAAGTACACGGCACCACGGCGCACAGAAAGGCGCTGCGCTGCCTTTTGAGTGTAATATGTGCCTTTTTCCTGATGCATCATACGTTGTTTTTTAGGTGAATCGAAGAAATGAATCGAAGAAATAACTAGGGAAAATAATTCCAGGACCGATCCCGAACAAATCATGTTGCCGTCGGTAATTAAGAGCTGAGAGTAGGCTGAGAGGCCAGGGAAGCGTCAAGGCGGGGCTTCGAAGTGAGAGAGACACGTGTATTATTATTGCAGTCTCCATCTGACAACGTGATGTGCAGCTCTTATTTAGGTCAGACCCTTCACACGCGTCTATATCCCAATCGTCAATCATCTCTGAATACTAGAGAAAAGTATACCAATAATGATGCCGTCCCCCAAATGAATGGTGGCTTTAACGACTCCTCGCCGACATTTCGCCAATCAAAGCTGAAAGGGTGACATGTACTTGTGCCTTTCAATCAAATATTAGATGTTCCCCTTCTTCTTGCATTCATGTTTATGCGGTTCCAGCCATAGGGACCTTCACACAAGTGAACTTCAGATCCATTGGGTCCTTCAACCTCCCTACTTGACGGTCAATGCTATACTACTAGCAAAAATAGTGTTGATACCATCATAATAATAGTGTGCATATCCCCACAAAGCCATATTTCTAAAATGCAAGAAGTCCCCGTCTTACGTATACAAACCAGTCTCCCCGAGCTGCCAGACTTTTTCGTCAGTCTGCCGTGTTCGTAACAACGTACCCCTGTAAGCTTCGTCGCGTAAAAACCAACCTCCCAACCTCCCAGATGCTTTCGCCAATGAGCCGTGTTCGTAACAGCTTACCAAGTTTTATCTCGTATTAACCAACCTCCCAACCTCCCAGAAGAACAAAAACATATTATTATTATTAGATCCGAGTGTCGAAGACCAAGGACCCAAGATCAGTCTTAGAAGACAAAGTGTCTCGCCCCACAGAAAACAACACATAAAACTATTAATACCAGAAAAACTCCAATTCATCAGGTCCCGAAGAACCTAAAGCCAGTGCCAGAAAACCCAGCATTCCTCTAAGGGACACAAAAGAAATGATAAAAATCAATCCCAGAAAAGCACAAACAAATCAGGTCCCGAAGAAGCAACAATTAGTGCCCTCCCAGAAACACACAAATAAAAACAGATCAGAACGACCTATGGGCAATGGTCATTTGGGGGTATACCCCCTGGTTTTACGGCCATTTGGGGGTAGGATCAACTTGCGCCCGCGGAAAGGGCTCCCGCGGGCCCAAACAGGCCTCAAACGCCATTCCGAAGGCCTGGCGAGATGCCCGAAGCCCGCGCCAAGCACGCACATGTTTTTTTTTTTTTTTCAGGCACGTCTTTGGGCCTTACAGGGCGGCGGCGCACGAGGGAGCAGACTAAGCCCCCCGTTTGACCACATCTCGGGGGGGGATAACCCCTCGTACCTACTAAATTTATCTACTCCCCCCGATTGACCACTTTTTTCACCCCGTTCGACCGAAACCATACCCCCGTTTGACCATCTGCGACAGCCTCAAAAGCGACTACAGCAGTACGTATCCATGTCACCGCCGAACAGACCGAATAGACCACGTGGCGGAACATCCAGAACTCGCGAATAGTCTGGATCGTTTGCCCCCCAAAATATCGGCGGAACAACATAAAAATCAAATCTTCATGCGCGACATGAAGATATCGGCTCTTCTCAGAAAATGTAGGCCCTTGTGATGGCAAAAGGAAGTGGTGTGAGAAGCAGGACACATACTGGTACGAGATGCTCGGTTGATCTCAGGGGGTCGTGGGTTGCTGGGTGTTTCGTGCTGGGTGCGTGGTGCTTCGTTGCTGGGTGCTGTGCGTCATGGATGCTCGGTGCTTGGTTTTGTCGGACGGGAGGGGTCTTTGGGACACGAACAACATCAGGCGCAACGTTCGTTCGTTAGTGTTATTGAGAGGTGCTCTCCTCCCGTCCCCCATCGTATCCATCCCCCGAGACCGCTTGCGACGGAGCACACGATATGTTAACCTATGTTATACTACTCGTACTATACTACTTCTACTACTGCTACGGCTACTACTACTACTACTACTACTACTACTACTACTACTACTACTACTACTATACCACCACTACTACTACTACTACTACTACTATACCACCACCACTACTACTATTACTGCTACTATTAATACTACTTCTACTACTGATCGAGATTGACGAGTACCGGAGCCGCTTGCCGCCTTGGGTTCCTCTGTTTTCTGTAGCCTCTATTTTGCGGTATCTGTTAGTTTCGCCCCTCTTCCCCTTTCCCTTTCGTTCGTGTTGACCCCTCATCCTGTTTGTCCTTCCCACGGGTTGGGGGTCGAGGGACTTCCTTGCTTTTTTCGCGTCGCAACGAACCTGGTTACAAACGTACCGGTGCGTGGTACGTTTCAGCAGTGATTTGTTTGAACTACGGTAATTACGGGTAACATAGGCAACTTATAACATTACGGGTAACCACGAAGAAACGGCAGCTACGATTACTCGTAACAAACTCCGTAGCAGTAGTAGAAGTAGTATAGTACGAGTAGTATAACATAGGTTAACATATCGTGTGCTCCGTCGCAAGCGGTCTCGGGGGATGGATACGATGGGGGACGGGAGGAGAGCACCTCTCAATAACACTAACGAACGAACGTTGCGCCTGATGTTGTTCGTGTCCCAAAAACCCCTCCCGTCCGACAAAACCAAGCACCGAGCATCCATGACGCACAGCACCCAGCAACGAAGCACCACGCACCCAGCACGAAACACCCAGCAACCCACGACCCCCTGAGATCAACCGAGCATCTCGTACCCGTATGTGTCCTGCTTCTCACACCACTTCCTTTTGCCATCACAAAGGCCTACATTTTCTGAGAAGAGCCGATATCTTCATGTCGCGTATGAAGATTTGATTTTTATGTTGTTCCGCCGATATTTTGGGGGGCAAACGATCCAGACTATTTGCGAGTTCTGGATGTTCCGCCCCGTGGTCTATTCGGTCTGTTCGGCGGTGACATGGATACGTACTGCTGTAGTCGCTTTTGAGGCTGTCGCAGATGGTCAAACGGGGGTATGGTTTCGGTCGAGCGGGGTGAAAAAAGTGGTCAATCGGGGGGAGTAGATAAATTTAGTAGGTACGAGGGGTTATCCCCCCCCGAGATGTGGTCAAACGGGGGGCTTAGTCTGCTCCCTCGTGCGCCGCCGCCCTGTAAGGCCCAAAGACGTGCCTGAAAAAAAAAAAAAAACATGTGCGTGCTTGGCGCGGGCTTCGGGCATCTCGCCAGGCCTTCGGAATGGCGTTTGAGGCCTGTTTGGGCCCGCGGGAGCCCTTTCCGCGGGCGCAAGTTGACCCTACCCCCCAAATGGCCGTAAAACCAGGGGGTATACCCCCAAATGACCATTGCCCTAAAATAAATGTCTGAAAAGTAACATTTTTTTTTGACACAACACAAAACTCAGGTAGACCTGAGTGTCGAAGACCAAGAACTCGAAATCAGTGTCTGAAAACGAACTACTACAACAGTAATGTCCAATGACTGAGAACCGTAACACGAGCGCATGCTACAGTCGGCACATTACAGTATCCCCCCCCGTAATCATTGTGTTTCTCAAGAGTATCATACAAGCCCGACCAAATGCTGTACCCCCCGTTTTCCTTTCGTTTTTTTGAGTATAATACAAAATAGTATACTCTAACGAGGCTCTTCTCTAGAGTATAGCACTCCATTTCGAAGAATTACACAAAGAAGAGCAACCCCATGCCGTACTGCTTGCGGTAGAAAAACATCGAATATTAGAATTGCAAAACAAATCAATCAATGGTATGCGTTCCATCGATAGAGGGCATGCCTTGTTGATTACCATACCTGGTATATATTTACAAACGTTAACAGCAACAACAGCTAGCTGTGAGATTCAGGATTTGGCCGAAACTCAGCTTTGCAACAAGCTGTGTGTGATACTTTGATCGCGCGAAATATAAGGACCGTTTCAATATAATGGTAAGATGCATAGGGTCCTTATATTCAGGGTCAGAGGGGTACGGCGGTTCGAGGGTGGGCGCCTACTTGAATATCGTTAGACGCTGTCCCGGAGCGCCCCCGCTGCCTTCTCCGTATCTGATATATCTGTCGTAGTATTAATTTAAAAAAAAACACCGACGCCACCATCGCCACTACCACCATCACTCTTCCAACCATCTCCACCACCATCACCGCCATGACCACCACCATCACTAACACGACAAGCCAGCAGCACCACCACCACAACAGCCACCGGCACCACCGCCACCACCGTAAAGAACACCTCCAATACCACCACCACTGTAATAAAGAACGCCTCCAATATATACCACCACATACGACGAGGACCACCACTACGTTCACCATCATCATATTCAACACCAACACCATCAAAACAACCACAACCACCACGTGCACCATCGCGAGCACCACCACCAACATCGTGAGCATCGCCGTCGTAGCGACCACCACCACCATCGTAACCAATATCCGACTGCTATCTCCAGCATCGTCATCTATCTGCTCGTCATCACCATCACCAGTATACCCACCGCCCGCCCAAGTCTCGTCGCGGACTGTCATCTGTGTATACGCGATAACCGTCACTATCGTTAAGATATTCCAAGATATGTAACCGCCCCCTTGACACTATCGTTCGTCGACAACGCCATCATGACCCGCGCCAGCACCACCATCATCCTCGCCGTCAGTACCATCACCAAAACCATGACCATCGCTATCACCATCACCAGCGACGTCGTTATCCCCGTTGCCCCGAACAACAACCGTCATCATCATCAGAATCATCAATCTCTTCAACGAGGCATAGTCGTCATTATATCCGTTAGGTTCGCCTTCCCTGCCGTCCCCACAGTCGTGATGCCGCACCACGTACATCAACCCATCGTCATCATCCCTGTGACACCAACGAGTCGATGTATCGTAGCCGGGGGGCGGAGTCGCTACCGCTATTTTCTCAGAAGGAGCAGTCACCGCTGCAGCGCTCGCAGAGCCAGTTTTCGAAGAATTGTGTGTCAAAATACAGCACAGCAGAAGAAGCGGGATCCACGTCAAAGCGGCGGTTCTCATCATGATGATGTCGCGGGTATCAATCACCTCGGTCGGGCCCTCGACCTAGGCGTCAGAAAACGGCGAACAAAAACCGGCGGCACGGACGTCGCAGCGATACCGGTTAACTGTATCGTCGACGCGTGCTTGCGATAGGGATACGTAGCAATGAAACATTTAGAAATACGTTCGACTGACAGGGGCCAGTAACGTTGGAACACCGTTCATTACGTTGTTGTTTGTGTGATTTTATGAGTGGTACGTATTCGCAACATGCCTGTACGTAGTATGGGCCGTCGGGGTACACTTCTCGTTTGTATTTTTCTCGAAAACCAGTAGTAGGGTGAAGCGGAGAGAGCTCCCATGACGTGTGCTACGATAGAGAGAGGTTGCATTTTGTGGCTGAAAAAGTTTCGGAACGATCGGGCTCCTTAACTCTTATAGGACTGGAGTCCCGTTTTGGGGACAAATCACTTAGAATTTGACTGGTTTGTCCCCAAAACGGGACTGCAGTTCTAAAAGGGTTAACTCCAAATCGTCGGACTCTCACTCTTATTACGTGGAAATCATTTTCACCGTATGCTTATTCCATCGTATTGTTCATTGGGTACGTATATAGCTTTTTCATTTTCCTCCAAAATCAGTGTTCAGGCTACTGCAGGTATAGAGCTCCTCCAAGTGACCACCCTCACAAAAAATATGATGCATCTCTACCGAAGCATGCGTCCCATGCTATAACCAAGCGAGTAACATGACCCCAAAAACAAACGATCGTATATATATATATATCTATTATATATATAGGTGGACCCCGTATAATAATATTATTACAAAGCGTTGCCATCCGACAATAATTTTTATCACGAGCTTCAACATTGATCACTCGTAAGCACTCGACGCCTGCTACATACGACAGAGAGAGGCTGGTAGCACTTTTTCGCTCAAGGTTCTTCGGAACGACGGAGCTCCTTGTCACCCGAAAATCGTCGGAACATCCGTTTACTTTTCCCAATTGAGAATTGCCTTTTTCCAATGAGAATAAGAATCGATTTGAGTAGTTTGTTGCTTTTTAAGAGTTTTGTATTTGGCTCCCGATCAAATTTTAACCTAAAATATATATTTTTGTCGATGGTCGTAGCAGGTGGTAGGTATCGATCCACAAAAAAAAACGAAAATCGAAATCAGACAGGCTCGTAAAACGGAGGATATGAGGGCATTGGTATTCAGAGGCGAAGTACCTCGCCCATAAATGCCGATTTTCTTGGATCTTCGATATTGCGAGCCTGCCGATTTTGATTTTGTTTTTTGTTCGTCAGCGACGGCTGGCACAAATGACAGTAGTTCATAGTGTAAATTCTGACTGTGAGGGGAGTACATCTCTTATAATACAAACCCCAATATTTTCGATTGGCATTCTCCTAGGAATGGCAATTCTCAAGTAAGTATGGAAAATCGGCTGTTGTACGTCGTATGCGTCTATCATTTCGTAGCTCGATACGGAACGCAGACGATGTACAGTACAGTAGTAGTACTATTGTTGTTGTATTATCATATCGATGAGCTTCGGCCATCCGTCGAGCACACGAGAGAGACCGGAATACAGAGACACGGATCCCGTCACTGTTCAGGGAAAAAAGAGGAGAGAGGGGCTTAGATCGAGCCTGGGATTAGTCCAGCAGCTGATTCTATACTTTTCTAGCGCCAGCTTCTATTTTACTCGCCCTCTCTGTATAACAGGGGGTTTTGGGATTAACCCGTGATCATGACGTATGGTTGATACGAGAACTCTGCGTATTTATTTTCGAGGGGATTCGTTCTATATTTGGATATTTGGCATTGTACACGAGAAACGGTAACCGTTGTGGCACATAGGATTTATCTGTAGGATGTTTCTCTAGGGCGTAGGAAGCTTACACGTATGTATGTAGTCTTTTGTGGTACCAAGAGGCCAAGAGGATAGCAGGGGGAGAATGTGATATCGAGCTGTCCCGAAATATAAATACTCATTTTTGTTAAATGTTAGGAAAACGGTTCTTATGATTTTTATTTTTGTTTTCTTTCATCCCATGCAGTCCAATGTGTTATCTTCGCCCTTCCTTTCTCTCCTTCCTGCTCGTAACCCAGATCCGGGGTCACAAAAGTAGGCTCTTCTCCTTCCTTCCCCACTACGGTTCTTGCCTGGCATTTTTATATCGAGAAGGTTCCAGCACTTTATTCCTTCCCTCGTCGACTTGCGTCGGATTCCACCTACCCACGCCACGAAGGCCCTCTCAGCAATTATAAATATTTGGTTCCTTTTATGTCTTTGAATAAGTCAAACTCTCTCACCACGGTGGGATTTGAACTCGGGTACCAATGATAAGCGCCTTTAAAGCTGACCACTACTCTACCGGGGCGACCGGCTTATAGTTTGGGACAAGTGGTATGCCATACCAGGTACCAGGTATATGGTATATATTAGATGCTCACTTTGTTTTTCCAACTATTAATACATACTCGAAATATATATTCGTATACTTAGTATGAGTTCGTATAGTATACAAGGCTTTCCTACGGAGTGATCTAAATATAGTAAAGGCGACGCAAGAAAAATGGGTTACCTCGCCAGCAGCAGAGCGTCAACATAATGCACAGCAGCAGCTGCAGCAGCTGCAGCAGCAGCAAAAAAGACAGAAGCAACAAACTGCGCTGCTGCATCTTCACATAAAGCCGAGGAGTGCGGACAAAGCGTTTATTGTGTAGACGAAGAAGGAAACTAATAACAATAAACATTGTGCACATAGATATATACAAACTCTCGTTTTATGTTTTACCATGCTACCACCTGCTGGTCGAACATTTACTACGTACAGTACCTCCTTAAATTAAAGTACGTACTTCTATGCCGGTGTCTTCCTCTCCTTCGTGTTGCTTCGCCCGTGCAGCAGTTATTATCTGTTCTCTTGGGCACGCATGCTTTTCTTCTAGGGGTGCTTCTGACTCCGTGCATTTCATAATTCGTTTTATTGTCTTTTCATCCTTACTCTTTGGTTCGGCTCGTGTCGATGTGTTCTCGTACCCTGTAAGTTGTCATTTCACTTGATTTACTCATTCATTTACGTTTAATTTGTTTGGTTTTTCTCTGTCTCACAGTCTGTGACCACATGATAATTTGTATCGCTCTAATATTAGGGATCAGGACAATGGGTGCATGTGATGTGACTGGCCATACCATTACATGCATGTACTGCTGCAGTTAGGTTGTAAAACGCATTACAGGGTACAGTAGAAAGAACGGGTTTCCTGTGAAGACAACACACACTGCTGTTTTATACATATACTATTAATAGTGGTACCCCGAACCACGCCAGGGTGGGGCCGGTATAAAGCGGACAGAAACAAAAGTACAAAATAAGAACTGGGTCACGATCCACACACACACGCAGTCAACCACGTATCAACTGACCCACCGACACCCACGCACCCACACCCACCCACTCCCACGTACTTACCAACATCCACTCGCATCACTCACACCCACCCACCCAACCACCGACCCACCCACCCGACCACGTACGTACGTGCGCACCAACCGATCGACACACACACGCACCAACCGATCCACCCATCCACAATCTACAACAACAGCAGAGTGAAATCAGTATACAGCAGCACCAGTACGTACAGCAATAATAATCGTAGGAGTCCCTATATAACCCATCTACAGCAGCAATAATAACAACAACAGCAGCAGCAGCAGCAGCAGTCCAGCAGTACGACTCGTACGTACGTACAGCGGACACAAACTAAACGTCGGCATGGATGCGCAGCCCTTGTACGTACAGCAGTGTAAACAAAACGCCGGCATGGATGCACAGCCCTTGTACGTACAGCAGTAGCCTTTTTTTGCTTTGTTTTTTCGGTCGATATGTTTACGTCTGTCTGCCCTTTGTATCTTGAAATTAGTGTAAAAGTGGCTAACTCGCGAAGTTATGGGCCGATTTCGATTTTGCCCGATGTTCTGGAGATCCATATTTTCACATCTGGGGGACTCTTTGGGAAAAAATTACTTGATATTAGTATGGCCAGGAAAAATACTTGATTTTAGTGTGGATAGCACCCGTGCATCAGAGCTATCGAACAGCTTGTCGTGTGTCCCCATTACTGCTATTACTAGTATTATAATAGCAGTAGTAGTGTAGCAGTAGTTTCGGGTATCGAACGAAAATCGATACGATTTTCGAAATTCGATGTCATATATACACAGTGATGTGAACCGAAAACCGAAAATCGGCGTTTTCGGTCGGTTTATTTCTGTTTTTCCAAACCGAAAACCGACTTTTATTTTTCGGTTTTTCGGTTGCCGAAAAAAAACGAAACCGAAAAACCGACTCGTTTTTTTTCGGTCGTTTTTTTTCCTGTCCCGAAAATCAATAACGCCTACATATCTACATGGAAACCCCGTTATGAATTGACATGTGGACACACAGCACACAGCACATAGCACACAGCCCGCACCAGCAGCGACAACAACAGCCGCACAGGGCACAGGGTACAGCGGTACAGCAGTGCGTCGCGAGACTGCGAAGGATAATAACCATCTTCGGTTCAGGCGGAAGTGCTGACTCTGACCTTGAGCCGGAGGCAGAGGCGGGTAAACCTACAGCCCCCCCTTCAGCAACCTAGCGTTCTTGATGGTGTTACGACGACGTAGCTGTACGCTGCAAGATGTGTCTATCATCTATCATTACATCATATATGGTATCTAGACTACAAATCAGCAGTGCCCTCGTATAGTACTGTCCTACTGTTTTTTTATTGTACGTAGCAACAGCTGTTACATGTACCTGTATGTAGCTATTGTCGGCTGCAGATTCTAAATATGCATGTCGGCCTGTACCGTGTGTGGCGCAGCAGACGCAGGTACTGCAGGAGGGCTACTTGACACAACACCACGATCTCATCTCGTCACATTATGCCAACACATGCGCGCCGAACCCTTCGAAATGTGGGCCAATTGGCTAGTTTAGTCGGGAAACCGACCGAAAAACCGACCGAAAATGTTCGGTTTCGGTTTCGTTTTTTTTCGGTTTAAAATAAAAAACCGACCGAAACCGACCGACTTTTCGGTGAAAAACCGACCGAGTCCATTTTCATTTTCGGTTGACATCACTGTATATACATCGACGGTTTCGTTCAATGTCAGCGTACCAAAAACAGGTGTCACTTTCAATATCCACACGCACGCGCGAACTGCTGTTGTTGTTGTTGCGATGACTGAAACTTCCAGATCAGCTCGCCGATTGTTCGGTGGACGAGGGGGACGGCAAGATGATGCGTACCGTGCAAAGAACGTATTATATGTATGTCTGGTAGGTCAAGAGCAAAGATGTCGGGAGACGGCCAGTCAAGGGAAAACAGGTATCGGTCAAGGGTGTGGATCCGATTGTTCCACACTAAAACCTACCTGGTAGGAGGTTGGCGTCCGTCAAGGGTGAAAAAAGACAAATTTCCGTCAGTCAAGGGGTGAAAGTGTCGTCTCCTGACATCTTTGGTCAATAGTGGGTTATATTCCTCTGGTTTATGTTTACCTCCCGCACTGCTGCTGCTGTTGTGTGTGCTCTGGTGGGTTATGTATATACAGAAAACAAAAAAAAAATGTGTATCGTATTCCGTAGGTTGTCACATGCTTGGCATTGTGTATTTTGCCGAATCCCTTTACGGCGTTTGCGACGTATTATCTCTGTGTCGTAGTTTGTTTACAACACTTGTACAACATGATGGCGTGTTTCTCTATTACGGTAGTCCAGGACACCTACAATACGAAACAGGAAATCTGGCCCAGGCTGGATTTCTTATTTGAGATAGGGTGATTTCCACACTAATTTCAAGATAACGACTCCCGAGTCTATTATTTTCCTCTAAATCTCAGCCGGGCTTTCTTATTAGCATGTTTCTCACTACATATACTAGGTGTCCTGTACTGTACTACACATAGTACAGTATGTGACTCCTCTATTGATTGGGTAGCTGAACGAGCGTCAACGTTAATCACACATAAACACTCCGAAATAC
This sequence comes from Saccharina japonica, assembly GCA_008828725.1. NCBI lineage: Eukaryota > Phaeophyceae > Laminariales > Laminariaceae > Saccharina > Saccharina japonica. The sequence continues at coordinate 445,277 of MEHQ01001453.1, forward strand.
AAAAATCACGGAAACAAAAATGCCCTCAGCACAAAATCTACTTCCGGCTTGGGTTCTTTGGTGATGGAAGAGGGCCTACGATGATGATGATAGTCGAGAGGTAGACGCTTGGCCTGCTGTTAGGCAAGCCTGGTTGCGAGCTTCGCTCAGAAGAAAGATATTGATGATGTTGAAAGGGCGCTTCTCAGGCCGATTAAGAGGAGGCAGAAAGGGGATTGGGTGGGTGGGGGTGCCATCACTCAGCTCTCAGCTATAGACGCACGCCCTAAGGTTAATACTGGGTCATTGTACTGCCCGACCTACAGCAACGTTCCCGGTAGCGATACGTAGCAGTGTTCCCAGCACCGATACTGATAATGGTGCTTGCTCGTGACCGGTCTCGGTGCATATTCGTAAACTTTGGTACTGCGACGACACCCGACGAACGACAACAAGAGAAATTACTTGGAACGTTTTTTTACGCGCACTGTGAGAGTACCAAACACTTTTTTACTCTTCTTCTATAAAGTCATGAACACTTTTTTACTCTTCTTCTGTAAAGTCTATGCGTACTGATTTTGTTCGTACGTGCATGCATAGCATAGATGGTGCCACTGCACACACTGACTATAGACGACTATGTTAGTCACCGATCAGCATGCTACTGTCTATACCTCTGTAGCGAAGAACCGGTAGAAGAGCGTGTATAGGTGACGTCTCAAGCGAGATTGCTTGATGTGCGTTGTCCACAGACAATTAATTCCTTGTTTCGTACAGGATGGGTCGGGGTCATAAACCGAAATGACATCATGCAGTTGGCATCATGATGCATTTGACTGCTGCAACGCAGATTGGACACTGCAACAAGGATGCCACCAAATCTCTTGAAGACTCACTACACAGGCAACAAGGATGCCAGAAAAACTCTACAACGACAGTGTTAACGGGACCCATGACACATGAAGCAAGTATATGCTGCCAATCTTTAGTGAGAACAGAGTTATACCAAGACTCATGGCACATGTATATACAGTACATATTATATGTGATCGTATGGCATTGCGTGAATAAAAAGTATATAAGGTACGAGTACATATATATATACTCGTACACGGCTCGTACGAAGATATATATTTGGTTGGAGCCGGGGTCATAAAAAGCAAATGGCATTCATTGCGGATCTTGGATGTGTGTGGCTATATAAAAAACGAGAAGACAAACTGATGTGGGAGAAATACTATAATACTGACCATTCGCTTTCGAAATTCGTAGGTACGCTTGCGGTAGTTTCTGGGCTTACAGCAGTCTCTCTGCGGAGTCGAGAATGCTTCGAGCCACCTTTACCACACTCACCAGACCAAGCGTAGTGCGGAAGAAAACCAGTACGTAATCTCGACGTAATGAATTATGATGCGTCCGAACCAAAATCACCTTTTTGCTGGTTCCAGCAAACAGCAGTAGTAGTACAGGTCTCCTAACAAGAAACAGGCTGTTACTAAAAAAGCCAGTCTGGGTTTTATTAATAAGAGGAAAATAGGAAATTCAGGAGGCGTTATCTTGAAATTAGAAAGCACCCTCTCTCAAATAAGAAATCTAGCCTGGACCATATTTATTTCCTGTTTCTTATTAGGTGTACTACAACACAGGCAGCAGCAGTAGTTTTGCAGTAGTAGTAATGCATCGGAGTTTGTCCGATATAAACCTTACTGGAGCCTGGCCTTGAACCTCTGCCCAACGGGCGAGAACAACAGGAAGCGAAATCGTCTCAAACCACACCCTATATTATCGCTAGTTTATCTGCCGTGGTTTTATATCAAGGGTTGCCGCCGCGCTGAGCGATCAGCGTGGAAGTATACCCCGGGTGAGGCCCTCCTCCTGCGTTTCGGCTGTGGAGGCCTTATATCCCAAGTCCAACACCTAAATGTATATGATCGGCGGAGCCACTGGCGAAGCCACTGGCGAAGCCGCCAAATATTTCTACAGCCAGTACCTGAGTACTCACCCCAGTAGCAGCAGCGGTGGTAGCTTTCACTCCCGGCTGCACACGCGGGAGGTCTCCCGCCGTGCGTGTTGTGCCGCCTGGTTGATGCTGCTTTGTGACGACGACGACGCGACACCGCGACAGCTACGGGGAAAAGCGAGTGAGTGCAGATGGGGCAAAAACAGCGACAAACTTTTAACTTTTAGGCTGCACGTTGAGGAAGCCCAAAAGGCCAAACAACGCTTGCACTGCTGCCATAGAACGTACAGCCTGTCTGTCCTGAAAGAGAGAGGGAGGGAGAAATAGCTTCGAAAATTCAAACGTGTGCGAGTGTATGGTCTGAAAGTTCTTGAGACAGATAAATGCTGTGGTATACCACACGTACCCGTCTATCGAACCTGGTACCACGTATTATATTATATACATAGATCATATATATCAGTATATACGTACAGCAGTCAGTTTCGTAGAAAAACATCGAATAGTATACATATATTTATGGGATAATGTATTTACACCAGCAGGGTTGAGTAACTTTATCGCGAAACTCCGAACCGCGTAGAATACTATACGATAACCTAGGAACGTTACTGGCACACAAGGGCGCGGCAAACATATACATGCGATTTCTCAAGTATAATATATTGTGCGTATCATATATACGAGGCATTGTTGTGGAGGGTCTCTCCACCACTACGTACAGTTGATGTGTATTTCACTCAACAGTCAATCCCAAAACATAACCAACGTTTTTATACAAGAACGGTGGGAATGAGGAGCGTGACAGACGCCTTCAAGTGGTCAAACTCCTAACTGCATTAAGCTACTGCGTTGGCGGCTCTTCTCTTTTTGCTGTGTTCATCATCGCACACAACTAAAAAAGCAACCAGCACACACACCACCATCACCAGCAAACACCACAACGACGACCATCACCACCACCGTCACCACCCCTGCCCCACGAGCCGCAGGAGCACCAGAAGTTGTTGTTGCTCGTAGTGGCTGGTGGTGGTTGGTGGTGGCTTCGTCCCGTGGTTTGGTGGCAGGCAGGTAGGTGGTGATGGTGATGATCGATCGTGATTGTTGTGTCGAACAGGAGGAAGACCATCATCGCACACAACTAAAAAAGCAACCAGCACACACACCACCATCACCAGCAAACACCACAACGACGACCATCACCACCACCGCCACCACCCCTGCCCCACGAGCCGCAGGAGCACCACAAGTTGTTGTTGCTCGTAGTGGCTGGTGGTGGTTGGTGGTGGCTTCGTCCCGTGGTTTGGTGGTGGTTCCTGGTACGCACTCGTTCAGCAGCAGCAGCATTTTGTTTTTTTTTTGTCCATCCCATTTCTTATCTGCTGCTGCTGCTGCTGCTGCAGAAAACAAAAAGACAATAAAACACGATTTCTGAAATGATACAGATTTTACGAAATACGAGCAAAAAGACAATACAAATAAAAACGAATTCTGAAATGATTCAGATTTCTTAGTTTGCATTTTTCTCTGTACAAGGTTTTTGCGCTGACACGCATCGCTTAACAATAAATGTTGGTGGGTGGTGTTGGTGATTGTAGGACTACCAGCCCAGGGACCAACCGACCTGATACCTGATACAGATTTTACAAAATACGAGCAAAAAGATCATACAACAAAAACGAATTATGAAATGATTCAGATGTATTTGTTTACTGGTACATTTTTCTCTGTACTCGTACAAGGTTTTTGCGCTGACACGCATCGCTTAATTAACAGTAAATGTTGGTGGGTGGTGTTGGTGATTGTGGGACTACCAGCCGAGGGACCAACCGACCAACCCAGTAAATCTCTCACCCACCACGCACACCCATCAATTACCTGCCGGTCAGTAAAAAAAGGTTTATGTGCTGACCCAAATCGCTTAGAATAAAAAACGATCCCATCAATGACAATTAATTGCAGG
>MEHQ01002287.1:0-54000 GCA_008828725.1 Saccharina japonica
CTACTTGCTGTAGACTACATACATACATACGTACACGTATGCGTACAGCACAGCAGGAGCTCTCTCTCGGCGAAAACAATATTGATGGCAGTTCTCGACAAAGCCTGGGTGGCATGTATGTGTTCTCGGGGCGTCTCAGATCTGAGCACACAGCCTCCCGCGCAGGCCTCCACCATGTTGACGGCGGCCGGGAAGCCGACCCCCCCCACGGGTCGGAGGCCAGAGAACACGTACGTGAAAAAACCACGCGAAGATATAGGCGTTGTCGGTGGGCAATGTGCCCAAACGCTCACAGGGCACGATTTTTCGGAGATCTCGTCGTAGATGTCGACGTCGAGGCCTCGCGCGCGCGCTACGGCGCCGAGCGGGCGGATCAGCTAAGCCGGCGGTTGCAGGCGAGGCGGGGGCACGCCTCAGCGAAGAAACCGAGCGGAAAGGCGATCAGAGGCTGGAGATATCCGCAGACCTAAGGCTGTTTCCTATGCGGTTCGATTTTGAGCTTCAGATTTGTATTTTTCGATCTCAAAAACGAAAGCACCGTCCTATGCAGTCCGATTATGCAAAATCTGACCGGAAAAATTTCGATTTGAGAATCCGATGACCCAAGTCGTCGGATTTTGGCCCAAAATCCGACGACTTGGGTCATCAGATTTTCAAATCGAAAAATGGCACGGTCTCTAAATTCAAGATGTTATCCACGCAGCAAGCAAGCAGCAGCAGCAGCAGCACGATCGATGAGTTGGATGGTGACACAGCGACGTTGCTTCGCGCCCGACGCGCAGCCGACGATCGGTGGGCCTCTCCGTCGCCAAATTACAGTCGGCTGGCGCGGGCTCGGACCTAGAGACGAAGGGAAGCGCACTCGGCACGCGCCTCTCCGTACGCGTACTCGTAGACTTTACAGCAGCAGCAGCAGCAGCAGTACAGCAGTAGTACACAGCAGTCAACGCTCGGATGCTTCGTTGTGTCAAAATACAAAATACCAAGACAGGTCGACTCGAGCGCACTCGGCGCGTCGCCGCCAGACCAGAGGCAGCCAGCGTGGCTTCGAACGCTTGGGTTATATGCCCAGTACAGCGCACTCGGCGCGTCTCTTCGCGGCGCCAGACCACAACAACAACAGCAGTTGGTCTTGCCGTTTGCTCAAATATCTGCACGTATGATACAACAAATCCGTGTTTTCTCGCATAAGAAGACTGTTTCGATTTTCGAACTAGGTCGCTGAAAAATCGATCAGACCATAATCTGAAGCTCAAAAATCGAACCGCATAGGAAACGGCCTAAGGATGTGCATATGTGATAAGCGAACTAAGATATATAGATTTACGTAGTATGTAGTTGGGAGTTAAAAGTAACAAATTACTTTCGAGGAAACAAACGGGTGTACTGCGAGTACTGGCAGCTGGAAGTACTCGTATCTCAGTGTTCGGTATTGCTCATGCTGCGAATATTTGAGTATTTCGGGACTGCTGTGTGGATGCTGGTTGTACTTTTAGCATTTCGGGTTTCGATTCTGCGGATACTGCCTGCACTGGCAGTATTTCGGCCATTAGTACTGATCACACTGCCAGTACTCGCAGTACAAAATACTACCAGGTACCGTACTATTTAATAGTACCGGTAGATATACTCTCAAATACCTGGTACTTGCAGTACGAACGGAGTATGAACTGCCGTACTAGTAAAACGCCCCCCGGGGCCCTATTATTTTGCAGGCCTAAAAAGACGCGCCGGGGCGTTTACTCCGTGGCGGGAGCGGAGCGTGTTCTGAAAATGTACTTCGGAGCTGTTTGCCCCCGCGGGCGATGCAAGAAAAAACGAATACGTACCACACACCTCTCACACACGCGGCACCAGCACGGCAGCAGTTGTTGGTCGTGTCGCAACCTAGCAGCACCGACAAGGCTCCCAGAACCGATAGAAGCATCGTGACCACTCCAAACTCTTGGGGGAGCTTGCGCCGTCCTAGCGGAGTGGGGCGCTCACGAGGGAGGGCGCGCCGGCGCTTGCTCCTGGTTTGTTTTTGTGTTTGAATAGTACGTGCCTCTTGTTGGTGGCCATGAGCCATGAGGCGACTGGCAACCAAAAACAACTGCGTTCAGTAGTACAGGCTGGTTCAAGCTCAATACACTAAAGTACTCAAGAGTCGGACGTTCACGCCGTTTTTGGAAGATGGATGCTAAACATTTGCACACGTGTTCTATGACCCCCTGTCAAACCGTTGCCGGACGGAGTTATTATATTTTTTTTTGTTGCCAGATATTTGCTCGTTTTTCGAAAATATATTTGGGTCTTAACCCATTCAGAACCTTAACCCCTTTTCAGAACTGAAAAAAATGTCCCACACTAATTCCAAGTATTTTGTCCCCAAGTTCGTGGGACCAGTTCTTAAGGGGTTACGGAATCCCAAATTCCCGGCGAAAAAAAACACACACACGCAACCTTCGCCACCGGGTGGACAGCGGCTCACGGAAGGCGTGTGTGAATTTGCAGGATCTATCTCCCAATTGACGTAAACATTTGGGTTTTTGTATGGTAAATGTGCGAATTGTACGGCGTTGCCGCGTAATTGCTTAGCTTCAGTATAGGATTAACTTTAGGCGTGTAATATGGTTTGATATTGGTCCTACGCAGTCGATTCTCCGAATATTTGCGCGAACATTTCACACCCTTCACAACTACCGCTGGCAACTCGCACAACTAATAGTTGTGTGTTGTGTATAGTTGTCCAGGACGAGTAGTCCAGGACAACTACTTGCGCAGCTTTTCCAAAAAGTAGTTGTCCAAAGCTTCTTCAAAAAGTAGTTGTCCACAGCTTTTTCAAAAAGTATTATCCACAGCTTTTTCAAAAAGCAGTTGTCCGCGGCTTTTTCAAAAAGTAGTTGTCCAGGACAACTATAAAATATTACGGTGGCTCATTGTTAATAAGCCCTGATACGTGAATTTGTTGGCCCCGGAATATATATATATTTTTGGCCCAATACTTCCACTATGTTTTATATATGAAGGAACGTATTTGCAGCTGGACTGATAATCGCCACACTGACACACAGGGGGGCACAAAAAACATGTGGGTAGGTTCGATAAAAAGTTGAAAGACTTTAGCTTTCCAACTATCCTATTATACGTATAGCCGAAAATATTAGGTTCTAAGAGAGGAAGAGGTGGGTAACAATCGGTCCTCAAAAACATACTATTTTGAACTGGGGAGCCCGTTCCGAGCCACATTCTGCTGTTCTTAGGGCTGGGCACTGGCACAGTATGTACTGGCAGTAATAATTTACTGATTGACCCGGCCAGTATATTCGCCAGTAGGTGTTTTCTTACGTACGTCCATGAAACATGCCGCAAAAAAAATACGGAAACCCACCAAATGCGTTTCGGAGGGAGAGAAGAGAGAGGAGAGACAGTATACTGGTGCAACCCAGTATGCTGATTGATTTTGACGGCAGTATAAATCGCTACTGACTGAGTCAGCCAGTGCCCAGCCCTAGGCTATTATAGAAAATATGTGTATTTGGCATCGCTGGAAAGCTCACGATTCGGGCCGCAAAATCCCCATTCTATATACCTTTGCGAGAAATGTATTTCGTTCATGAGATACAAGCGAAGAACGGTACCCCAGTCCCCGCGTCCACTTATACCTCGTTAGCAACCCCATACTTTCGGCTTCAAGTGGCATCGTTGGAAAGCTGGAGTCGAAAGCTATCCGTAGAACCCAACCGATGTTTTTTTGAGCCCCTGTGTGCGTCTGTGTTTATGTTTATTTGTCCAGATTATAATGCTGTACTGCCTGTGCCTGTGTAGTTTTTTTTAATACAAAAAGAAAAAAATGGCCACAAAAAAAAAAAAATGGGAAGATATCATACAAATAAAAGTAAATCCGCCGGGCCTGTTAACAATGGGCCACCGTAATAGTTGCGCAGCTTTTTCAAAAAGTAGTTGCGCACCTTTTTTAAAAAGTAGTTGTTTGCAGCTTTTTCAAAAAGTAGTTGTCCAGGACAACTATTAATAGGTTGCGCGCACTTTCAAACCAGTAGTTGTCCAGACAACTGGTGCAACTAGTTTGAGTGAACTGCGGAGATGCGGAGATAGTTGAGGGGATCTCTTGATACTCAAAACAGCATCAGTTGTTGAATACCTGGTGCTTGAGACCCAGAACAGCAAGCAGTAACAGGTGTTGAATATGACCTTCTGAGACTCAGACCAGAACAGCAGTCGCCGAAGATCCAGCAGTGCTTCACACAACACCACACCAGCCCACACGCCCTCACACACACGCAAACCACGGCACGGGCAACAAAACACACGGCTAAGGGCTACCTTGGTACATGTCAACATGTCAGCTGTGAATGACCAAGCAAATGGCCTGCAAACTGACCACGGAGGAACTGGCCCGTGGACAGCACCAATGACGGTCGACGACAATACTGCTGCGTTGGAGGTGCGTTGAACACAGCAGTATATTTCACTGCTGTGCATTGGTATTTGGTGACTATTTAATAGCTGCCGTCCCGTGCGCGTGTGTGTTCGAACCGAGAAATGGAAACCTTAGTCAGCACCAGGGCGTAAAATAGGTGGTGAATTGTTGCGCTGGCGCACCTTTTTGTCGTAAGTCCCGTTTTTTTCACCACGTACCGAAGGCATGGTGCGGTTTGCCGCACCACGCTTTTCCTGTGCCGAACCTTTTTTTCGCCGTAGGCGAAAAAAAATGTGCGGGTCCTTTTTCGCTGCAGGCCATTGCGCCGCAGGCGAAAAAAAAAATGGCGTGCTTTTCGCCGCGAAAAAGGTTTTCAGTTTTGTTTTTGTGCTGATTTCGTCGTAGATGCTCTAGTAGGGGCTAATTTCCTCTTTTGGCATAGAGTACTTTACTTCCTTTGATGATTCGATTGAAACTGTTGCCGTTTTCCCGTTCCTGAGGACGAGGCAGGCCTCAAACAGCTGAACCGAGCGGGTTAAACGCACATTTTGAGTATATTGACGCATATAGGGTAAAAACACCCCCGGCGAGCGGGACGCCTATTATACGCAAATGGTCAGCACCTTCGCGTAGTCGCTGTCTTTCCGAGCAACACCGCAGCCCCGTGCGTCACTGATATATCGTGTGGCATGGCGCGGTTTTCTCATCGCGCCGAACGACGCGCCTTTTCTCTCTGAACTGAACGAACGTACAGGAGGGTGATGTAGTCGCAGATGCGATCAAGGAGTTCGTGCCTCCATACACTCACGAGCTTGTGCCCAAGCCGACCCGAGCTTCCTCGCGCATTTACGAGTTCGGACTCAAGTTGAAAGACAGTTCTACCAACAAGCTGAGTTTCGCGTGTTTTGGGAGTCCATTGTGCCGCGACAACACCAAGAGGGGCGTCTACATCGGCATCAGCGAGAAATCGGCATCAAACGCCAACGACCACGTCAAACACAAGCACAACGCAGGCGAGTGATGCCCTCAACCAGCCCTGAAACGAAACACCACGAAGTATGTGCATTGCTCTCTCTTTTTTTTGCGAATCATGAACAAGATGATATTTCTTTTTGTGTTTGCGCGAAACACCACCCAAATTAGTTTTGTGTTTTTGCGACACGCCACGGGTACAAACACCACGGAATGTGTGTGTTTTCGTCCCATCTATTTTTGGCGTCTGTGTTTTTTATTTAATTAGTTTAACGTTTTGTTCCAGGTTTTGCTTTCCTTTTTTGGTGGTTGGCTTGGGTTGGCAGGTGGGTTAATTATGAACAAGCATAACAACAGCCGTCGGCATAAAGTCAACTCAAGGTTTATTTCCGGATCGCTCGCAATAAATACAAAAACGTCACTCCTGGTATAGAAAAAGCAACTCCCTGGGATGTAATCCAGGGTCAACAGGCAAATACAAGTAGAATATCTAATGTGTGCCGAAACTATCCATGGATAAAGACATTTCTATCTATACTTACCAGTGTTCACTTACATTTACGTATATGCATCGATATCCACCTAAATTAACCATTCATGTCTATGTTTACTTACGACGCGCAATATCATGGCATTTTTTTTTCGCAAAAAGTACGAGTACTCGTAAGTTTTAGTTTTTATGGTGACGGTACAAGTGAGAAGTACAGATTATTATTATGAAACAAGTATACTGCTGTAGTACATAGTTATGGTGGGTATGAGTGGCTGGTAGGTTTCCGGGTGTGGGTCTAAGGGTAAGGTAAGCAGGTAGTTGAGTGAGTGAGGGTGGGTAAGTGTCTTCGTTATACGTACCATCTATGGTCTCCTTATTGTCCTCTCTGGTAATTCTATATTTACAGAATACTGTATTACGAGTATCTGTCATGCGTTTTTTAATACAATGTCGTCTGTCCACACCTTTCACCTTTTCGGTGCACCACACGTCGTTGTTCATTACTTATGCACTACTGTAGACGTATCAGCCGGGGTCATACAGGGGCTGGAAAAGGGCTTTCATATTTTTGTTTTGTTGTTTTTGCCCCACCTTCCTTCTGCAACTATTTAATAGTGGGTGAATATGCTGTGAAAACAGAAGTTCAACACCTCACTCAACGCAGTGTATTGGCGCCTCTCGCTCTCATCACGCTTGTTGTGTTTACGTTGGCGCGTTCGTTCATTTTCTTAACATTTCAGTTTATCCTGGACACCATGAATGGAGGCAAAAAATGTTGATGTTTGTTGTCTTTCAGGAAAACAAACGACACATATCCCGATGATATGAATATGTTAATTTATTTAGTTTGAAAACGTTTATCATACTCCGACTGCCGTCGCACGTAACATGTTCTGTGATGTTCAAAATCCACAGACACCTCCAAGAAGACTGTAGCTGCGAAGGAGAAGACAGACCGACTGGACCTGCGGGTGATGAAGGCTACGCCGTCCGCCATGTACGCCAAAGACCATGCACGGGTTCAGGCTATCACCTGGGTCAAGTGCCACATCGTCGAGGGCTTCTGCCCGTTGTCTCACGGCGAGAAGGAGTGGGTGCGAGTTTGGTTGAAGCTGAGTGCTCCGAAGAACTTCCCCGTCACCGGCCTCCACAACAAAGCCGTCAAGCACATGATCGTCGAAATGTACGCCGCGACCGCTTCCCAGTTCAAGAAGGAGATGGCTGCCGACGTCGGTGGCGTGCGGCGTCTGCACCTGAACCTCGACCTGTGGGTGGACACGTTCTCGAGCTTGAAGTACATCGGTAAGAATAAGCGCGTGGCCGGCTGTTGCGCCTTCTAAGTTGCACGTCAGCGTGCGTAACGTAGCTGAGGTACCCACCCCCCCCCACGCGCCATGTTTCTTTTTGTTTTTTCGCTTTTGAAAAGGCGGGAAGGTGGGTGCTGCTCAACAACTGGAATTAATTAATGCGCGAGTTGCCTCCCATCCACATATGTTTTTAACATGTAAACGGTCATGTTCATATTAACATGTTTTACTGGCACATTCGTTGGTGTTCTCTCAAAATCTCTTGCTCCAGGTATTCGGTTGTTCTACATAGACCGGGACTGGGTGATGAGGTCTCGCCTCATCGCTGTTCGACAGTTCAACCCCACGAAGGACGTGCTATCGAACAACCGCCTCTCGGGTCTTCTGGAAAAGTACCTCGAAAGCGTGCTGGAAGAGTACGGCCTCGATACGAAGCTGCTCTTCTCTGCGACAAGCGACGCCGGCAGCGATGTGAAGCGGCTGTGCAAGGTGTTGCTACCGGAGCTGTGGGAGTGGTGCGTGTGCCACATGATCAACTGTGCTCTGGTCGAGGTGCGTTTGCGATGTGTTTTATGTTCTTCCTTCGTTTCGGGGCGACATGCGTTCTATACTAATCATGTTTTCTCTTCTCGGGTGGTCGGTTTTTGTGAGAGATGAAAAAAGCCAAGATACAAAACACACACGCGACTGACACTGCTCGCTCACGTCGACGTATGCAACACGGGATGACAGGCGTTCGGTACGCACGTGGATCCGGCCAAGTCGCACAACCCCGCCTCGCGCAAAGTGCTCATGGTGGTGAAGAAGGTCGTGGAGCACATTCGCAAGTCTCCCAAAGTGAAGGTCAGGTTGCCTGTGGTGATGTAGCTACTCTGAACAAATACGATTTGTCACGTGGTGCCAGTAGGTGTCAAAGTTTTTTGGGCGCAAGAAGGTGCACGTGCGCGCGCACGAGAGAAAGAGAGAGAGAGGGAGGGAGACGGGGGGGGGCAGGTGATCGTCGAGAACAAACAATACTAACGCTCTCACCGCTGTCCTGTACGACATACACAATGCACGTACTTGACGGGAGGTCCTCTAGCTTTTGTATCTGCAGACTACTCGCGTATTGTGTTTGAATCGTCGTGTGAGCTCCACCCCATTCAATTTTGTTTCTTCCTCACGGTTCGATACCCGCCCGCCCCGGCCCTGGCCCCCCGCTTCCCGCCTCACGCCTCCCGTCCCCCCACACGAAATAGGCAATCTTCAAAGAGGAGCAGGTTCGGCAGTACGCGCAGTGCTTCCACCGCAAGGTGGTCAACGCGGCACCGCAGCGTTGGTCTGGTGTGGCTGACGTCTTGGAGGTGGTCATCGTCAACCGGGCAGCCATCGACGGCGTGTACACGGCGGAAAGCAAGGACAGTCCGTTAACGGCCGTGAACGATGAAATCGACGAGCTGTACTCCATCATCAAGCCGGCCGCGCAAGTCATCGTCACGTGCCAGCAGACGTACGTTCCTACCGGGCAAGCTGCGGTGCTTGCCTTAGCGGCGCTCAAGCTCACTACGCTCAACGTCGACTCCCCGCTCGACATTTTGACCCCGGCACGCAAGCTGGCTCAGAGTGGGACAGACGACATTGGTGGTGGGGAACGACCGGCCCCCAGCGCTCCCAGAGAGCACGGCTCGCTGACCGCCGTGGCCCGCAGTACTCGCCAACACCTACTCGAGGCCGTTGACTGCCATTGGTTCGACAAGCGCTACAAAGATACCGTAAGCGAAGACACAGACTACGTGTTCGACATGCAGATGGCCTTGCACCCGACCACCGCTGACCTCCGGTACGTGGACAAACTCACCCCGACGTTACAGCGCGCAACTGCTGTCAAGTTGACCATCACCGACAAGGTCGTCTCCTTGGCTGTGAAGCTGGCGGAGGCAGCGGCAGCCGCCAAGGGGGGTGAATCGACGACGCCTGCCGAGCCCGCTGCCGACCAACCCGCTGCCAAGCGGGCTCGCCAAGCGGCTGCTGCCGGGAGCGTGCACCCCATGTTCAGTGAGGCCGAAGACAAGAGCGAGGAGACGACTGCGAATAAGTATGCCCGCCTCGGACTTTTCACGCAGGGGGGCGACGGGGCGGGCGGGGAGCGGCCGTCTTTACAGCAGAGCGCTCGCGCCGAGCTCAGAAAGCTGAGGGCTGTGGAGGCCGGCAGCCTCACGGCCGAGCTGAGCTGGGAAGGTGTGCTCATGTGGTGGAAGAGGTGGGTCGACTCGTACCCACTTCTGGCCAGGATAGCACGCGTGGTTTTCGGGGCTCCTGCTTCGACGGCAGTGCTTGAGCGCGATTTCAGCGATGCTGGGCGTATGATGACGTCATGCGGAAGCGCCAGGGACAGCGAGTACGTAGAGATGATCCTGTTTCTGCACGGTAACCTCGACCTCATCCCTCAGGAGATCCCCAAGCTGAGCCCTGACGGTGCGCGAACCAAGATCCCCGGGCGGTTGGTGAACCCCGTGGTGGGGCTGGAGCAGCTCGACGGCGCGTTCGAGCCGGTGGACCTCAACGACGGGGATGAGGCGTAGGTTTCGAGAGGGTGGGACAGTAACCTGGGGAGGAGGTGGCGCAGTGGCGCGTGATGGCGGCCAGGCCGGGTTGCGAAAATGTGTACAGTCCAAACCTGCTGGGTGGCCTTTGGAAGCATATATTTGCTTGTACTTGTCGACAGGAGTTGACACAACCTCTGTCGTATGCGGCATGACGAAAACAGCGGGGGTCTAGTTATTGGTGGTGTTTGATCATCCAGGCGCGCGGGTGCTCGGCGCATTGCCTTGCTCACGCAGAGCGGTGGGTGGAGAGTCAAAGCACCATGAGGCGGTGCAAAGAGAGATGCACAATGTATATATTATCCTTACTTTAACGCAACAAAAAAAATAATGGAACGTAGGGGGGTAACCCCTTTTGTTCCAGGACCCCGTAAACGGGATCCATACACTATTTTTACCAACTCATTCGGGAACACATACATTTCCGCCGCAATCTCCGTAGATGAATTGCAGTCACACAACTCAAACACTTAGCCTAATACGACAATCATACGTATCAGAAGTTTGCACGGCTATACGACCAACGGCTATGTCCGACAGGTGGGTGTTGTGTTTTGTTTTGTTTGCGTGCTGGTGGCTTCAACTCTTGCGAAATTCCTGGCATACTCGCGTAAACAATAGACGCAATCACGTGGGAAACACGTTGAGGGGAATGACCGCAACTAACTGGTACGCTGGTTTGGTGCGGCGATCCGCAGTCAGTTGCACATATCCGCGCTCGTACGTACACGCTTTGGTTGTCGCAGATAATTTTTGTGTGCTGCTTTGTGTCCTTCCCCCCTCTGATGATGAGGGTGTCTTCTTCCGTGCATTTTTACTAAGTAGGGGACTCGGTTGACTGAGCGGTTGCCGCCACATCGCGATCAGCTCGGTTCGTTTCTCGGCTGCTCTGTTTATTTCCCCCAATAAAGGTGTCTCGCATTCGATTTTGCCATGAGGTGAGAATGTACTTTCCCGGTACGAATTTATTTCCATTACTTGATGGTACAAGGCTAGGCTTCCTCCGACACCCCCAGACCACTATTAACGCACTAATCTGCATTTTTCAAAAGTACATTGTCCAGGACAACTAGTTGCGCAGCTTTTTCAAAAGAGTAGTTGTCTGCCAGACAACTGACAACTATCATAGTTGTACAGGGTGTGGAAAATGTATACGGACATGCCTTGGAGTACAGTCCCTGGAACCGGCTCGTTAAAAAAAAAAGGTTTTTTTCCCTACGGAACCGCCTGACTGCTGTTGCTGGGCTTTTTTAAGGCCCGTGGTTGGTCGGGACACATTTTCGCCGCTATAAAGCGCCAGCTCTACGACCTCAACTAAAAAACCGGCTACGTATGTCCATATACATTTTACATTCGTTATTGCAAATGGCATTCGTCGCTGATGAAAAGTAAGGCATTTAGCTTGAAGCAGCGTGTGCACGTGTCAGTTCCTGTACAGCACCAGAACGGTAGCTTAGGATCTAGATTATCTATGTCTTGATTTGTTCACGAAGGGTGTGGATTTATCTATTATGGTCAATAGCGCAGTCAATCGCGTTCAAAAAGCTGTACTCGGTATTAGCGCAGTATACAGCAGCGCTCAAAAAGCTGCAATACCGGTCTGATATCAGGTGTAAAAAAAAAAAGGATTGCACCGAAGGAGGGGCTCGAACCCTCGACCACAAGATTAAGAGTCTTGCGCTCTACCGACTGAGCTACTCCGGCAGATCATGGAAATCTCATGACAATCGAATATATAAACAAATTATTTGGCGGATCGGAAAAATAGTACTTGCTGCTGTGGGTTGATTCAGTATTGTGAACCGATAACCGAATGTCGATTTTTTCGGTCGTTTTTTTCCCCGATTTTTGAAGACCGGAAACTGTTTAAAAAAAAAAAAACGACTCGTTTTTTTTCGGTCGATTATTTTCCCTGTCCCCTACGCCAATAACGCCTACCTATCTGTATGGAAACCCCGTATATATGGACCAGCCCTAGGCCGGCCACTAGGCCACAGCAGTAACAGCACGCAGCAGAGCAGCACGCTTCAGTATATGACGTTTTTTTATCCTTATTAATTATGGTATGGCTTTGTCCCCCCTTATCTGGTTTATATAGGATTTAGTATAATACTATGTAATACATACCTGGTAGGAATTAATATGGCCTCGTACCCCTACCTGGTTTATATAGGGTTTAATATAGAAAAACATACCAGGTATATGGGAACTAGGATGGCCTCGTATCCCTTGCCTGTATAGGATTTAGTATATAGCATTTTTACTATGTAGGAATTAGCATGGCATCTGGTTTACAAAGAATGTACTAAAAAAGTTGAATGTATGGGAATTAGTATGGCCTCGTACCCTCTATTCTACCTGGTTTTAATAGGATTTTGTCTCCGCTTGACACCGTTTGATCATGTCAAATCATGTCATCCTATAGACACGGAACCCTTCGAAACATTGACCATTTGGCTGGTTTCGCCGAGAAACCGACCGAGGAGCCGACCGGGAAATGTTCGGTTCAGTTTTTTTTTTTTTTTTTTTTTTTGCATCTCTTTTATTGTTTTTGGACTTCCGTTTTTTTTTTTTTTTTTTTTTTTTTTTTTTTCCGTTTTAAAAACCGACCGAAACCGAAAAACCGACCGACATTAGCGATGAAAACCGAAAACCGACCGAGGCCTTTTCCATTTTCGGTTCACAGCACTGGGCTTGATGATCAAAATATCATATGGAGAGGAGAGGTTCAGGTACTTGCTGTAGTCGGGCGGATGTCCACTGCTGCCCACCATCCGCCAACGCACACAAGGTGACGACAGTTGAAAAAATATCGTGCTGCGCGAGTTCCTAGCGACCGCTATACTCTCTTCTTGACAGGGGACGCTTAGTCCGGATTTTCCCCGTTTTCGCCGATAAGAACGCTCCGGTGGATGTTTACTAACATTCTTACGGTACTAGTGGTACCCTGCAGCATCAGTGGTGGCAACACCAGCGGACTAAACAAACGCGACCCATACCCCCACTCACCCACCCACCCACCCACTCATATACAGTACAGGACACCTAATAAGAAACAGGAAATCCGATCCAGGCTGGATTTCTTATTTGAGAGGGTGCTTTCTACACTAATTTCAATATGACGGCTCCCGAATTTCTTATTTCCTCCGAATCTCAGCCTGTCTTTCTTGTTGACCTGTTTCTTATTAGGTGTCCTTTACTGTACAATAGTCACCAACCCATCCACCCACCCACAAACCCACCCACGAACCCACCCACAAATCCACACCAACCCACCCGTCCACCTTTGTACTACAGCAGTTCAGCAGTACGATACCGGCAACAAACAATGTGTGAACGGATTATTAATCCTGAATTTTGTGTGGGGGCGACTATCTCGCGGATTTTTTTCAACTATTTTTCGGATTTTTTACGTTGAATCATGTGTAGGAGCGCGGCTATGTCGAAAATGTTTTGACGTTGACTGCTCGATTCTGACTTGAGTTTTGAAAATACATATAATTTTTTTTCCCGACCTTTTTTCGACTCTTTTTCAGTTTCATCTGATTTTTTTGTTGGGACTTTATATCTTGAATTTAGTGTTGTTAGTGTGGCAAGGGACTATCTCGCTCTGTTTTGACTGCGTGTCGATTCAGATTCGAGTTATGTACACAAATCCTTTTTTGAAAAGTGTTTTTCGATTTTATTTTTCGGATTTTATATATTTAATTTCGTGTGGGAGCGGCTACCTCGCTTAGTTTTTACGTTTGACTGCTTTTCGATTCTGACTCGAGTTTTGAATGTCATTTTTTACTTTTTTTCCAACTTCTTCATTTTTATCTTGAAATTCGTGTGGGTTTATCTTTGATTTACAGTAGTGTTGTTATTGATAGTGTGGTATCATAGGGATGATCTCTCTCCCTTTTGACTGCTTTTCGATTCAGGTTCGAGTTACGAACTTCCTATTTTAGTTTGGTTAGGCAAGAAGCACGGGACCCCATCTACCATTTCTCGGTGCGGAATCACAGCAGTTCGGCGTGTGCACCTTTCGGCGAAGACAGCAGAACAGATCATTTTGGCTTTTCTGCCACGTGCGGATCACTAGAGCGATACCCAGGGCAGACACGTGGCGATCCTGCCCTCTACTCGTACGCCACTTTGTCCCGAAATATAAGCACCGTTAGTATTTCATGTAAAAAAAACGGCCCTTATATTTCGGAACAGAGTGGTACGTACTCGCTCGCACAACAGGACAGCAGCCCCCCCCCCCGCCTTTCCTTCCCTCCCTTCCTCCTCCCTTACTGCCCCCATTCCCCCCTCCTTCCTCCCTTTCCCCCTCCCTCTTTCCTCCCTTTCCCCCTTCCCACCGGGTAGCAGTCGTCTCCAAGCATCAATAGTGCAGGCAACCACCCCGCAGCCACAGCTTCGGCAACTCCACCCGCAAGCGGCAACAGCGCGCCGTACCTATACCGAAAAACACCGTGCCGCCCCCGTTCCCGTCTCCAATTTCCACAATGTCTTTTCCCCGTACCAGATCGCCAAGACCTCGGCGTTTATCGTTGCCGGAAACTTCCGAAGGGTGGCCTTGCGGTTCCCCGACCAGCTTCTTCGGGACTCGCGAAAGGTGTTGAGGGCTGTTCGAAATCGAGTGCAAACGCTGGAGGCGGAGAAAAAGAAGCGCGGAGAGGGCGAGGGTGGCCGTAGCGCGATGATAATTTCCATCGGCAGTGACACAATAGACGAGACCTTGTGCGCGGACAGGGTCTCTGAACAGCGTCCCCCGACGGCCGCCGTCGTCGACTACGGTGAGCGCAGCAGGGCGGGGGGAGGTTGGGGGGTGATGCGGACGGCAATAGTTTGTACACGCGCAAGCCCGACGACAATGTAGGTACAGTAGTATTGGCTACCTTGTATGTACGGTTGCTGCGTCTGCCTGCGTGCTGGGTGTGCTGAGCGCGAGGATCGCTGTGGAACGATTGGTTGCGGCGGCCCACCCAACATCCTGTCAATCGCTCGACCCCGCCGAGTAAGCGACAGGGCGCAACCTGACACAGGAGCTGGCCCCCTAACTTCCCGCCCTTTGGTGCCCGTTCCCTCGGAGGGGCGCTTGCTCGTGTCGCAGTTGAGGGTTTCACCGGCCAAACAACAGCAAGTATGCGCCATACACTACGCATTATTGTGATAATTGACTGCCGCCCCAATCCTTGCCCGCCGTTTGTGCCGCTGTTTTCCCCCGCTATCCCGTACTTCTGTTTGTTTCTCGATTTAGGGTGCCCGGGCATAGGCTCGACGAAACCCTCGGTGCCGATTTTCTACGTATTCGGCCGCGGCGACCTCGACGTCGAATCGAACGCCGACCCACGCGGGACCCATCAAGCGTCGACCCCCGACACTCCTCCTGTGATCGATTTCTCGACCTCGTCATCCTTCGAGTCCTTCGGTGACCTCCTGGACACCGCCACCGCGGTCGAAAAAGACGGAAGTGTCAGGGTTTGGCTCCCGCAGAAGATCCTGGCCGCGCCTGGTGCACTGGGGAGCTCCCTAGACACCGACAGACTCCTGCGGGTCTGTCTGGACTGCGTGGACTCGGCGGAGGCGGAAAATCCGCCGTCGATAACAGCGCTAGCGATAGCGGCGGTGGCCGAAGGGGGCGCGCAGCCGTCGATCCTCCTCCGGACCCAACGCGCGCTGCTGCAGGCGACCGTGGGATTCTTGTGGCGGGCGACCGACCACGGTGGGATGGTGTCGGCCTCGGGCCTTGTGGTCCTCCCCACCGCGCGGTACGGAGGCTCGGCTCCGGCGGAGCCCCGACACCGGGCATCTCCGATATTCCGCCGGGAAGCGCCGGCCTGCGGTCGCGAGAGCACGACGAAACGATCCCGTGTGGACAGCGACGAACACGGCGGCAAGAAGATGAAGAGCAGCTCCGGTGGGTCAGGGCCGATGGGGTTAGGGGCGCAGGGCGTCTGGGGGAAGGCGGGGTCAGGCGGAGGAGCGACCGGGCGGCCGCCGAAGATGCTCTTGACCATTGTCGCCTTACCCGAACAGGTGAGAGGTTGCGCTGGTTTGCAGGTTGCAGTCACCCGACAAAGGAATTTAAAACCGCGGAAGTAAGTCCGAGCTTCCATATAAGTCTTCCACGGAAGTTGTTAGTGTAAACTATCTGCTATATCTGACGAATGGCACGTCTGTGTGCATCATGGTTTTGAAGTATTCCACGCGAAGGGTACAAAACGGCCTATTGGTGATATTTTTCTTCGCGTACAAAGCTGAACTTTGAGTTTGCCCAAAGCACAGCCAAGTGTACCAGCGGAGACTCGCCATCAGCTCAGACAGCTCCAAAAAAAGCAAGAATGACCCGCTGGGATGCCGTGCCGGGGGGAAGTTGTCGTCACCTTCGTGGATTACTGTATTGGGATTGCGAAGTGAAAGCCTTCCAGTCCAATTCCTAATAAAAAACAAGAGACAGGTTTTCTAGGGTGATGCCTAATGTCATAAGAGTCACGGACACGCAACTTTTTCGCGAAATACGCCACCGAGGCTGACAACTCCAACGGCTATGCGCTGGAAACACGTTCGCGTGGGCAGCACCCAGTGGGTAGCAACCTGGAGGAACAGCGTGAAGTGATTCGCAAGAAGATTTAGACACGCAGGTTTCCCCTCGTATTTTGAGAAAATAGAGACGGCGTGACACTGCTTTCGCCACTGGGTGAACATGTACAATTTGGGCCCCTGTACGTATGCAAACGCTCTTCTTTTGGTAACGGGCGTGTTTTGGTGTAAGGCTGATGTCTGCATTTCCTAAGTTATGTTTTTGCCGGGCGCGGTTTTGCAAAGTGTATGGGCTTCCAAAGCAACCCCCCTCCCCACAATCATTGAAGCTGTCATCCATATGCAAGTCCGCCTCACAAGGGGTTCTTAGTAGGATGCAGCTCAGCCTTCATGCGACTCGCCCAACACCTCACGGCGCTTCGCGCTTGGTGCTAGCAATGTCTGCTTGGTCGGTGAAAACCCGACACGCTCCATCCCGGCATTGTAGGGATGCGAGGGTCTATGGTCATACGACTACGGCCATGCATGAAAATGAAGTACACCCCCCCCCCCCCGCAACCAACCCTCAGAGGCATCTCATGTATCATGTTTTTGTTCAACTCGGGGGTGGTAATGCACACTACCCACGAATTTTCCCCACGGACGCCCTTTTGGACTTCTTCGTAGGTGTCATTTGGTTTTAGACCTTGTGGTGCCTTAACGATGGTGATTTTTTTTCACATTCGCTTCGACGTTTGTTTTACATTGTGAGGGTAGTCCGTCTCTGACGCGCCCTTTTTCGTGCGAATCTCGCCTGCCTTGCCCTCCTCTGATATGCCTTATTTTTTTCAGAAGGCGTGCAAGCCCCGCATGAGCCGAGGCACGGAGGACGCGAAGACTGGCGAACAAAAGGCAAGAACTCCTGCAAAGCTCCCTGTACAGTGTTAGAATGTTTGAGAAGTCGCGGTCGTGAATCAATCGTGTTTCACACACCGTGTGGGCCTCACGCCGCTCATCCAGGGAGTGCTTTCCGAGAAGGTGCAGCTGTCATCGTGTAATCCTTGTCTTGTTTTTTGGGACAAGTAGCGCCGTCGGATATACAATAGTACCTTGGTATAGTAGTAGTACGCATCGTCGTCCTACTTTTGTTTGTGTTGGTGTGTTTTTTGTTTCCCTCTGTTTGTGTTCGTTTTTTTTTTGTTTGGTTTTACTGGTTCTGTGCAGCTGTCTATGTCGATGCTCCACCCATATTTCCACTGCCTCATTCACGCAAACGCTTCAGACTAGTCTTGCCGGTTGATCCGCATCATAGAGGCCCCACGCACGGCCCGTGGGTGGTTCGTGGGTTCCGAAACGTTCTGAATGACGACAGTCGGTGCGTACGTCATCGTTCAACACTAACTATCGGCGATAGGCCCACCTAACGCCGACTGTGAACCTTCTCCCATACCAACCATCAGGTTTACTCGCAAGACGAGGCGAAGGCTATGGCCGCGCGGATTATCCTCCTAGAGAGGGGCATGGACCCCTCCGCCGCTGCCGCCGGTTCTTCGCACGGCTTGGGGGGGGGGTCGACTTACGGCAAGGGCAAAGACTCCGAAGTACAAGGTTACGGCAAGAGCAATGGCGTCGGAGTACAAAATTACGGCGCTGCTTTCTCAATTGTGAACGACTCAGAGATCCCCCAGACTCTACAGCATGGGCAGTCGTCCTTCGGTGGCCTACATTTCAAGAACGCCGACTCCTCTGCCGGAAGGTCACACCCACCGGCTTTTGGCGGCTACATGCCCCGCAACGACGGCGTACCCCTGAGGCGTCACCCCGACTCCAGAGCCCAAGCCTTTGTGTACGACGCATGCGCAAGAAACGGGTTCAACCGCCACGACCTTGACTGGAGTGGGTACACCTTCCATGGAGATTACCGTCGACAGCCCTCGGCAGTGCTGGACAATTTCTTGTGCGGTGGTCAGCCCGGATACGGTGGCTTCAACCTTGGCGTTGGCGGGTGGCCCCGAAACAGCGGTACCACACCACGTGCCCCCAGCTTCGGCGGAAATGGGCAAAAAGGCCGCGTGTTCATTGGGGGACGGGAAGCGAGCAGCAAGGGCCTCGCTTCTGGAAGCGGGGATGCGGCAGCAACTCCCTGCGTGGAAGGTGAGGGAAAGAGAGACTTAAAAGCCATTGGCCCTAAAACGACATAGACGATAGTTGAAGAGGTTATGCTTACAAGCAGTCTGGGGACTGGGGACGCAACACTCTTACGGCGTTGGAATTCGGAGGGCGGCGTTCACCATGTGCATTCATCAACGACATTTTGCAAAGCTGTTGGTTATATAGCACTACCCACTGGCCTACTCAGTCACGGACTGTAATGACGTGGTGGGTATGTAGATCGCCCGCGAGTCCCAGCGTGACCACTTGTTTTTCTACAGTGGTCGAAAGAGTCTCATAAAGGCTCTTGATTTCCCAGCAGAGTCCTTGGCGAGGGAAGTCGCCCGGAGGTCAATGCAATTAAACGAAACCGCAAGTGTATATTTTGTTGGTTACATAGTACTACTGTAGGGCAGTGGGAAGGGCTTTATAACTACTGTAGGCTAAGGGCCAGCAGTACATGCCTTCCGTTTCTCGCTGTTTCTGCCCTCGCCAATCGCGATCAACGGTGCCCTCTGCCGTTCGGGCACGTTCAGGGTACAACAGGGACGCAAACGTATGGTAGTATAACTGTGCGTGTTAGTTGTTGCACGGCGTTACTCTTGTGAATGGGGCATCCATGCCAGAACCCGCCCCCGTTCTCTGCCGTGTGCATGGGTTTCTTGGGTCCTCCGGTACACCGAGTTAATACCCTGGCAAACTACCTACATTCACAAGGTGTTTCCAAGAAGCGTTTTTTTGTACATATGAAAAACAACTCGTCCAGGGTGCATATACACGTTTTCTGAAAATAGTGCTTGGCACCTTTCGCGCATGTCCACATTGTTGACCATTCCGTCGGTTGTCGAACCCGAGTGCTCTCGTTACCGGGCAAGTTTACCGTCGGCACTCGGATCTATCAATATCAAGAAAACTTGCTCGCTACCGCCGTTTTCATCTGATTGCCCTCGCCCGGTAAAGATCCTATGGACCCTCAAGATGCAGACGAACCTTTGGCGGACTTCCGACGATGCCTGGCTCGACTCAAGCCGATCAAGACTCTGTCGAACCTTCGCGCGTGGAAACGGGCGCTCGACAGACTCAAGGCTACCAGACACGTTAAACCTCGAGCGAACATCACCCTGACACTCAACGGTGATCCAAAACATGGGATACAGCCAGTTGTGCAGGGGTGCCCAATGAGCACGGCTAATAGGTAAGCCTTCGCGCTCAGTCTGGTTTTTATTAACACCCCGAAAACCAAATCTTATGACCTTTCAGTTAAGCGTACAGAACAGGAATCGCCTAGTCCCACGTTTTAGAAAGTAATCGAATAGTTGCGTCGGGATAAGCGCGCGGGGGGGGGGGAGCACAATGGCCAGGGACAGCCTTAAGCCAGGTTGATCGTGTGTGTTTTTTCTAACGACATTTTTGACGAGTCAATATACAACGTCGAGGCCTGAAGACCAAGTACTAACTTGCTCATCACGTCGACCGTTCATGCCTTGCCTGCACTGTTGCAACCGTCCAGGTGGGCCGCCCACCTCAGGCAAGTCGACGTCTGCCAAGACAGGGACTGCTGCAAGGAATCCGAACTATTGGGAAACGCTCTAAAGAAGCACCCCGCCTCAACACAGACACCCCAGCCCACACCCCAGACTACACCCCAGCATACACCCCAGCCTGTGAAGAGGGAGTAAGCGAGGGGTTGTTATGAGGTTCGTACGCCAAATGAACAAAACACGTATTTTTTGTTTCACCGTTGTTGTAAGAGGCTGCGTCCTTAGTAGTGCGAAGTTTAGGGGCCACAAGGTTTTTTGTGATGCTCTAATGATTTCTGCGGATTCCGTTACACTTGGAGTCACGTGTTGTGTGTCAGCTATGGCCAGAAGCTGCGCGCTCGTACGGGGGCTGGGCGCGACGGCGGATGTGGCTTTGGATTATGCCCTAAAGTAGCTTAAGCATGGCCGACTAGACTGGCGTTCTGGCTGTTTGTTCCGGTATGGTACCGGGTAGCAGCATATAGTGCTCGTCCAGGGGGGAGGGTTATGCCCATGCCTAGGCGACCTGTATTTGGGCTGTTTGTGAATTTAGTTGTACCAGGGGGGTGGGGGTGATATATTAGGTTACGTGCGTTAACACCTGGGCGATCTACAGTAGAGTTTGGTTTCATGTCGGTTGCAGTACATGCAGTCGTGGGCACCATGTGCGTAAATGTGTAAATTATTTATCATGCCGTAGCCTAAGCTGGCGTCATATCCTGTTCTTGAGGAGGTGAGCGCTATGGATGATAGGGTGACGGTGGTGGGTGTATGTTCAATTATGTCAATGCCTAAACGCCTTCTATAGGATTGGCGTCCTTCGGCGTTTGTGGCGGTCTAATACGATTCAGCGCATTTGGGGATTGGGGGCGGCTGCGGGGGGGGGGGGGGGGGGGGGGGGGGGGGTCAGCGGTGTAGGAGCTAAGCAAACTTTTTTGCTTGAACTTGCTGCTGTACGGGGCACTGTTAAGGAACGCCGCTCTTCCGATGTGTCTACGGTTAGATATAATGTTCATGATTGTTTTGAGCGTTAGTTTCATGAACTAACACATGAACTGACGGGTGAGTCCGTACGTTCTACCCCTGGGACTATCACGTAGCTTTCGTGGGGTGCGCACACACACAGAAATGGAACCTATATTTTACCAGGTTGACATCCTGTATCACAGCAGTACCTTCTTGTGATAGCCGGTATACACTACTTGCCGCCCTGCTACATACAGCAATAAAGTATTCGATGTTACTAACATGGAGTTCGAAGGTTAATTTGTTGCAACAACGTGCGTTGACGGATAGTAGTTGAAGCAAGTAAAATGTTGCTTTGAAGCTTGATTAATTTCAACCCCCAACTTCATTGATGTCAAGGATTAAGCGGTGGTTGCACACCTTGTAAACCTGGCGGAACAGGCTCATACACCATATATACCAGTTTAGTATATCAGTAAACGTCCTTGGGAATCCATCGGAGTCGGTGGAAGCTACGCCGGAAGCGCTTGCCTCCCGTGTCCTCCGCCGCTCCGCTGGTGTGCCCGCGACTGCCAGCAATCTGGTGCTGCGCCCACGCCTGCTCCAGTGGCCTCCTTGGGTGGGGACGAACCTTCCTCCGCGCCGCCGGCCATGCTTGCTGAACAACTTTTAAACAGTTCAAACCATCGAATAAACACGTTTCCTGCGGCGGCCCTCGAGGATGTCCTGATTTTGTGAAAGTCTGGATGTCCTCGAAGGACGCCGCAGGAAATCGCTTCCTGTGTGATGCTTGGAAGTATTTTACATTTCTTCAGCATGCATGCCCGGGGGCGCGGAGGAGGGTTCCTCATCACCGGAGGAAGCCATGGGCGCTGGCGGCGGGACACACGCCGGAAGTCCTCGCCTCCTGTGCCCTCCGCCACTCCGCTGGTGTGACCGCGGCAGTCAGTGGCCCGCTGTGCCCGCGCCAGCTCCCACAGCTTTCTCCGGTGCAGACGAAGCCTCTTCCGCACGCTCGGTTATGCACGATAGACAATCTTAAACCTTTCGAGCAATCAAATAAGTAGTTTTCCGCGGCGTACCTCGAGGGCATCCGGCCTCTGTGCAAGTCTGGATTACCTCAAAGGGACGCCGTAGAAAACTGCTTCTTGAATTGCGTGGATTTCTTTTATCTTTCTCAGCATGCATGCCCGGGCGCGCGTAAGAGGGTTCGACCTCACTGGAGGAAACCGCGGGCGTGGGCATGGGCGTAGCGGGAACACACACCGAAAGCCTTCGCCTCCAATGCCCCCCGCCGCTCCGCTGTTGTGCCCGCAGCTGTCAGTGATCCGTTGCGCCCGCGCCCGCCCTTTCGGTGAGAACGAGCCCTCCTCCGCGCCCCAGGGCGTGCATGCTGAATACATCCAAAACCTCTCAAACAATCAAATAAAAAGTTTCTTGCAGCGTCCCTTGAGGGCATCCGGACTCTGCGATATAGTCGGGATGTCTTCGAGGGGCGTCGCTGGAAACTGCTTTTTTATTGTTTCGAAATCTTCAAATGTCTTCAGCATGCATGCCCGGGGGAGCGAGGGGGGGTTCGTTATCACCAGAGGAAGTCGCGGGCGTGGGCACGGGCGAAAGCGGGAACACGCCGGAAGCCCTCGCCTCTGGTTACCTCCGCCGCTGTGCGACTGTCAAGTTTTACTCAAATCCAGGTTACCTCCGCCGCTGTGCAGACTGTCCATGTGTTTTTTGCTCGTACCCAGAGTTTGCTTGGTTTTGGCTCTAAAGTGACCACAGGTGTGCCTGTTTTTGACCTCCGCATCGTGAACAAAATTGACTTGTGTTCACAGCAGTACGGAGTACAAGCTCTTTTTCTTCGTGCTCCAGGCGATTCAACGACAAGAAACGCGCAGTGAAAAACAAAGTGAGCCCCGCAAAACTGCACGCACTGCTGTTGTTATGTTGCTGTACACTTCCGGCCCTCTCATAAGAAAGTGCCCCACAAGAAACTCAGCCTGAACATTACGGGGGAAATAATAAAGTCGACAGCTATTATGCTATTATACTACAGGCTGGTCAGGCTGTAAAACTAAAATCCATTCAATCGAGGGTTGCGCAATCGTTTGGCAGTAGTATAACCTCATATTTGGCAGCGATGTTCCTGGGTGTATGGCGCGTTTGTTGATGTTGGAATTTCTAGAATACGAGTTGTTCTCGTCGAGAAATACCATATTGATTCAATCCCATCACGTACGAACATATATCGATACTAAAATCTATACGAAAGTACGAAAACCACGTTTAGCGGATGTTTCTGATACTTGGTGTGAGCGTTCCTTAGGGCAAGGGGAAACGATCGATACCATCGCCACCGCTCAATTCGTTCTCGACCAAGAGATATTGCGTACATACGATCCTCATACAAATTCAAGATGTTACGATGAGAGACACAAAAACTGTTTTTCGCAGCGCAGTTTTACGAATTTTGACCTGAAATTTTGACACGTGATTCGAAGCGCATTAAATTTTTGTCAAGGCCTTCAAGCCGGCGCCTGTAAAAAAAAAGTTTTTTAGACGTAAATATCGGTCGATTTCTATCTTGGCGTTTCACTCAACTGGTCGTAAGTTTAACTCCTCAACTTTTTTTTTTCAGGCGCCGGCTTGGCCGGATGGGTATTACGCATACGGAGCCCCATGCGAAATTTCAGATCGAAATTCGTAAAACTGCGCTGCGAAAAACCAATTAACTGTCACGGCTGGCTCTAAGCCAGACCAGCTCGTACTGTGGGACACACCTCTTTTTCAAATAAGAAAGTCAGCCTAAGGGCCCGTTTTAACGAAGAAGAAAAAAATTCAATTTGGAAAAAAAAAAAAAAAATCCGCTTTTCATTGGTCAGAACCCGCACCACCACCCAAGATTATACTGTACCCCAAAATCCTAATATTTGATACTGGTGCGTGTGTTGACCAATGAAAAGCGAATTTGAATTTTATTTTTTCCAAATTGAATTAATTTTATACTCGTTAATATGGGCCCTAAGCCCGACTTCTGGTTTCTTATGAGCGGGCCGGTACTGTATGGTGCTGCTCCGGTTGACTTGCAGAACACCCCCTGGAATACTAACGCAAGAAGAGTGCTTGATTGCTGGTACGAGTGCTTCAGTAGCTCTGTGAGTAGCGGCCTCTCTACGTACTGCTTGCTGCTGTAGATGCTTCTCCAAGATCCCTCCCTACCCTGGACTCGTCCGAATGTATCCCGGAATACTGGCAAAGCTCTGGAATTAACGGTCCTAATTATGGTATGATATCTTCCTGTACATCTTACGTATGTTGCCTTACCGACCCCAACTCAATGCTTACCACTTTCTCCAGCGGTTACCCCGGGCCGACGCATTCTGCCGATCGGAACACAGAACGATAAACGATCGGGATGGGTCCAGGATCCTCTTGAGAGCAATGATCCGGATGGATCCATGGGATCCAGTTTTCGAGTCAGCACAAAAATAGTTCCCCAGTACCCTACTAAAAAATCCCTTTGCACTCCATTGAAACCCAATTTCACATATGACCACGGACTATCATGGGAGTCAACGGGACGGGAATTCCCATAGAGAACGGGACGGGACGGGTATTCCCGTCCCGTTCCATCGTGAAATGTCTCCCGTCCACGGCCTCCCGTCCCATCCCATCATGTTTTTCCTACCCATTTCCGTCCCATATGGCCGAAATAGTATCCTCCCGTCCTCCCGTCCCCACCTTGCTTCCCATCCCATCGTCGGATACTTTCTCCCGTCCCATCTCTTCCCATCCCGTTGGCAGGATACTTTCTCCCGTCCCATCACTTCCCATCCCGTTGGCAGGATAACTTATACCGTCCCACTTGCTTCCCGTCCCGCTATCCCCGTACTCCCGTTCCCATGACCATTGATGACATGCTGCTCCCATTGTCAGTTCCCATCTTCCTCCCATTTACGCTTCCCACTCAACCTCCCAAATCTCCCATTTGCACTTCCCACTTGTCTCAGTTTCAGTAGAAGTTGTATGAGTATTTCATATTTATTAATATTATATGTGAATCTTGGATTTAATTATTTATTGTTGTGGTACGCTGTCAGCTCTCCAATTTATTTTATTTTATTTTTTCACTTTTGGAGAGAGACGCACCACACACGCACCACACACGCACCACACACACACGTTCCTCATGGCGGAATCGGCCGGTGGTGGCTCGGCTTCTGAGCCTCCGGCACAGCCAAGTCCGTCATTTGCGATCAGTGGTACTCCCGTGAATAAGATGGGTGAAGGCGTTGGGAGAAACAAGCAGACGTCAGGGATTTGGAAGTATTGCGTGGAGTTCGAGCCAGCTGTGGACAAGAAGAACGTGAAGTGCATGGTGAAACGAAAGCTGCCCGCGTCGAGGCTTGGGGGAGGCGGGGTGTACGTCCCGTTGAGCATTTATGTCCCGTTGACAACGTCCCACATATCCCCAGTGGGCTTCCCGTCGTCTTTCCCATCGACACTGGCAATTTTCCCATTGCCTTTCCCGTTGTCTTTCCCATTGACAATGACAATTTTCCCATTGTTTCCCGTCCCACTATAAAACGTGATAGTCCCATCCCATCCCGTCTGAAAGATCGGAGCCATATTCGATTCCCGTCCCGTCCCCATCAATAAAAAACTCCCAGCTTCCCGTCCCGTTCCCGTCCCGTCTAGAAAGCATGTGGACATTTCCCGTCCCGTTCCCGTCCCGTCTAGAAAGCATGGGACATTTCCCGTCCCGTTCCCGTCCCGTCTAGACGCAAATAGTCCCGTCCCATCCCATCACAACGGGAGCAGAAAAACTGACGATGGGATCCCGTCCCGTTGACAACGGGAGCCCAAAAATTTTCCGCCTGCGGCGGGCTAATCACTCCCGTCCCGTCCCACACGGTGCCTGCGGCACCATGATAGTCCCAGGAGCAGTCGAGAGCATGAGAGCATAGTGGTACACTGCGGATTTATCCCTTGTGTGCACTACGTGCCACGATACCGTGAACACCTGTGTCGGGGAATACTGCAGTAGGCTTCGGTGGGACAGCCGGTGACTCGGGACCTAGGGCTTTTGATCCACACTTTCGATCGTAATGGACGTCAAAATTGAATATGGCGGGAGACGCAGTTCGCTGCCTGATGGAAACCGACCGGCCTCTTGCTCTGTGGACGATTACTTCAAGGCAAGTCTTGATAGTGCGGCATAGTAGATGTCATGTTGTCTGGGTTCGTATCTCCACACCGTGTTGAGACCTTGGGTTTCGAGCCTGGGGTTTTGAGCTTGGATGCCCAGCGGCGGAACCAACATGCGCACCCTGGCTCCTTGCTTCATAGTTGTATACCAGGCATCACTGCTGTAGGTTTGGCATCGGTGCTGGTGCGGGATAACGCGGTTGTTGTAACTCTATCGACCATAGATCATTGACCCCTTTTCGTCCTCACGCCCCCACCGCCACCTGGTGTGATGGGCGCGCGGTTGCTATTGCACGTGCAACTCGATCAAAGGGTCGTATGCACTATTAATACGAGCGTACCCGATGTATCCCTTGTATCCTGGAGCTCTCCCGGTCTAAAGCTTATTCATTCATGATTGCTGCCGTTGTAGCCAGTTTCTACAAAAACACCAGGTTCCTGGTACTCGTATACAAGGTTAAGGTTTCTCTTCGAGGTGTGTTTGACTTGAAGTGGAAAGGGGCAATATCAGCACCAGGCGCTCCTACTACAAGTAGTACAGGACACCTACAGTAATAAGAAACAGACTAATAAGAAAGCCAGGCTGATATTTTAGAGGAAAATAAGAAATTTGGGAGTCGTTATCTTGAAATTAGTGTGGAAAGCACCCTCTTCTCAAATAAGAAATCCAGCCTGGACCAGATTTCCTGTTTCTTATTATTACGGAGGGCCACAGTAAATAGGACCTACGGTATACACTAAAACCTATATATTTAACTATTTTTACTATTAATATAGTACTATTTGGTCCTTTTTACTATGGCCCCCCGTAAATAGGTGTCCTGTACTGTTATCTGTATGCATGACACCAGCTACACAGACAGCATGGGTCATGGAAGTACGTGTACAGAGGGTCCAAGGGTTAGATCGACAAGCCGAGCGTACAGCGACGCTGACCCTGGCCTCGTGTATCCTACTGCTGCTGTTGTCGCTGCTGTTCTGCTGATGGTGCTGTTGCCGCGGCCACGGCTGCTGTTGCTGTTGCTGCCGCGGCCACGGCTGCTGCTGCTGTATGCTGTATGCTGACGATTTTTTTCTTAAAAAAGAACCCGAACGGCATACGTAGATGTTCGTGTTGGTTCAATACAACAATGTCGTATTCGCCCAGCGTGATGAATCGCATATTTGACTACTGCACGTACTGAGGTCGCGCGTCATTACCACCAATCACTAGTATCTCCGGGTGAACTTGCACACACAAGCACAAAATTCGTAGCTGTCACACAGGCAAGAGCGTAAGGCGGGGGTGTTGTTGTACCACTGCTGTTGTACCGCTGCTGTCGTTGTAGTGTGTACCGTGGCTGCGCGGTTGCTTTTGTATTTCCGAGGAAGTGTGGTTTTATATCGTCCCGCCGCAACAATTACACCGCTCTTGAGAGTACGTGTTCGTTCCTATTTCCTAGGAAGACAGGAACCATGGCACACACGCACACACGGAAACACCATCCGGCCTTCACAAAGGGAAGAGTTGATGTGCCACTGCTGTTGGACCGTGGCTGCTGCAGAGTAGAGAGCCTGAGAGTTGGGCGGACCGTGTGATAAAGCAACCGCAAAGCGATTAGCGAATATTCATAGCTGATATTTTGGGGTTCCCATGGTCCGGGTCCACCACAGTATTTCACTTTTTGTACTTTCTTCCATGGAAGTATAATTTCGCTGCCATGGAAGTTTTTTTTTGCTTCCATGGAAGTAAACATTTACTTTCATGACTTTTTTTTTGCTTCCATGGAAGAAAAATATTACTTTAAAGGAGTGTTTGCGATAGAAGTAAAAAAAAAATACTTTCCTTCCGCTAAAAAAGTCAATTGCCTTCCCCTCATGGTTTCGGTGTGTTTGCGATAGAAGTAAACAAAGTCCTGCAGGCGACGCCTCCGAAAATAATACGGGAAGTGGGGTGAGGCAATGCGGCAAACCAAACAAACAACGAAAACAAAAAGTAGCGTACGAGAGGAACGGCAGCCCAGCAACGGTGACGGCGGCAGGGGCAACCGCAGTGCCGCAGCAGCTATCCCACGACCGCAAGCAGCAGCACAGGTAGCTGCAGCTACGTGGCGGCAGCCCCAGCAGCATCGACAGCCCCAGTAGCAGCAGCAGCAGCAGAGCAGCAGAAGCAACAGCTTTCGTTTTTGCTTTCTTCGATTTTGCGCCCGACTACTCTTGTCGTCGTGTGCTGCTCCTGCTGTTGCCCTCGACCACGCGTGACACCGCGCCGGCACGCTCCGCTCCAAACCCGCCCGGCGCCCGATATATATAGACCGTGGCGGCGCGCCGCCGCTGCTGTTAGTGCTGCTACTGCTGCTACCGCAGTGTGATGAAATTGAAATGATACACGACGATCTGTCATCCTGTCGCGCTCTACAAGCAAGGCGGTACGAGTACGTCTACATACGAGTACTCGTACGAGTAACTCGTACTCGTACGAGTAGTTCTTTCAGAACGGCGCATCCTCCACGACACCAAGCCGGCGAGAGCGTAACGTAGCGGGCCGCCAGCAGTCCGCCGGCGCCCTGTTAGCAAAATCCAGGACCGCTCGTCCGTATCGTACTCTAGCTACACCTCTCGAGCCTCTGCTCCCACCGGTTGTGTTGTGTAGAGCAAGCAACAAGGTTGGGGCGTTTTATGTCGGTAGAATGTTCGGTGCGTGTAGGCCAATAAAACTGAGAGACAAAAGTTACCGTAACTTTTGATCAAAAACTTACTTCTCTAAAAAGTAAAATTTTGCCGTTTTTTCAAAAAAATTACCTCAAATCCTCCGGTCGGGAGATTTTTTAGAGAAGTAAAAGTAAAAAAAAAAAAAAACGCAAACACTCCAATTAAAGTTTTTATGCTTCCATGGAAGTAACTGCTCTTTAAACCCATGGAGAAAATTCCGCTTGAAGAAGGCCTTCGCCCACTAGACAGATCTACGTAGTGTGGTCTCGCGCTGTGCGCTACGTACACGGTTTTTAATATCCCGTTTGTCATTGGTCCACGTTTTGGTAACCGGGATGGGCCCACTTTGGGTGGGAGGGTGTACCAAGTGGGATCAGGGGGTGAATTGATGGAAGCTTGCCTCGCTTCCTCGTTTCCATGTGTTACTTCCATGGAAGTGATTTCATCTTCCACGGAAGTAATTAATTCAATGTCCAGTTTTTTTACTTCCATGGAAGTTGAATTTACTTCCATGGCAGTAAAACAACTCCCATGGTAGGAAAACTTTCATGGAAGTAAACTCAAAAGATAAATGATGTGGGAGTCGCATAGTCCTGGGCGGCTCGGCGTCGCGGAATGCAATCCCGTGAAAAAGAGCCAGCTCGCGCGAGTTCGAACGCTCAGAGTACGCACTACGGAGCACGAACACTGCCCCAACTTGCACCGTAGTGAATACGCGCGCCCCCTGCGTGCCCCGCAGCCGAGATCGCGAGAAAACACCCGCGGTCGAAAGAGAAAAGCTTGTCAATGCGCTAAAAAAATGCATTCCATACACACACGTCGACAAACTTATGCGCAAGATCCCTTGTCTTACTGATCGTACCCAGGAAACATTATCTAGAGTGTGCACATAAACTATACCAGGATATATACTACATATCCCGAGATATCTACGAGTACAACAGAAGATTATAAAGTGGGCATCTGATCTATATTATTTGAAAACAAAAATTTACCACAGCAGTCCGAACACGTACATACGCGGGAAATAGACTTTCTTACATTTGTATTTCTTCTTCGACGGGCTCCCTCGCCCCTCGCCGCTCGCCACCTCTCTGGCCTCTCAGAACTCCCACTTGAACAACGATTTTTTCTCTTATTTGCCGGCGAGCCCTTTTATTTTCCTCTTCTTTTTAAAAAGAGCCTTCTTCCTGATTTGTTTTTCTTGTTTTTTTGTTTTGCCATATTTTCGCTTTTATTTCCTTACACTATTATAGTTTTTTTTTTCTTTTTTTTTCCCGACTTCGTATCTTTCCTTTTTATTGTTTTTCGATTTTTGCTCGACTTTTGTTCGGTTGTTTAATGTTTTTTCCTGCTTGTTTATATTTTTTTCAATCGAGTTCGTTTTTAGCTACCGTGAGCACAGCACAGCGCAATCAGCCCTGCACAAATCACCAACGCACGGGGCATGGAGCTTTTGGCATCAGCAAGTCGTCAGTTTGCACCTAAAAGCATGAACCTCTGTCCGCTTCACATTGATTTATTTTGTGCTATTTTTTCAGCGGGCATCTCACAAGTGACCTGTTAACCCTTTCTCAACGCCGTCACCCATACGAGGCCTTGTATTCCTTAGGGCCCGTCTTAACGACGAACGCAATTTTTCGTAATTGTCGGTTGTGGTCGATCCGCACGGGAACTATGTCTTTAACACGTAATTTTCACGTCCGGCCGATCCTCGATGTTGCTGTTGTGCTCGTCGATTCTTGTATTGAGTGGCTGTGGCCGAACATTCTGATGTTGCGCTTTTTTAATACAAATGTCGTAGAATGGCGGCAATCTATTCCCGAGGTCAGTTTTGATAACTCAGGTCCAGGTGGGATCAGGTTGATGTGGGACCAGGGTGCCAACCAAGTGGGACCAGAGTGGTCGGCGGCTCGTGTAAAAGTAGAACCACAAGAAAACAAAAACTGGTACAGTACGTGCGAGGCATATGTCGCGGGTTGCCGCACTGTGCGCGTTTGGACTGCTATGTTTATACTGGTATACGGTCGCCTCCCACACTACGAACGGTTTTTGTATTTATGTGACCATGTCGAAAATCAGCGACCACGCACTAAGTTAATGTTAATATGTTCCAGGTACCAGGTATCGTAAACACTTACAGTAGACGCCAAGACGGGCGTTCTTTGCGTCACATGTTCGCCTCTGCTGCTGTGGGGTGTGGGGGAGATAGATCGTGCGCTTGTCTTGCAGCGCATTCGGCGCGTTCTTGCTCCAATGCTGTACGTAAGGGTATTTATTGGAGCCTCTTTCTGCTGACTACTACCTGATACATTTGTTTTGCGAAGATGCTAGCTGTCTATAACAGCACCGCTGTTGAATTGGTTGGAGAGGTCGCGAACGTCCGTTTTTTTAATATATTATAGGGTCGCGTTTTTGCACTCGCAGCGAGGTTCTGGTGTGTATTGTAGGTGTGCGTTTGTGTGCAGTGTTTGGATATTGGAGCAAAAATCCATACCTAACGTACCTACCTCGTATAACTTAGGTAAGTACCGGAGGTCGTGTCTAACGTACCTAAGCGATTAGGTGAGCATCGGAGGGCGTACCTAACATTAGGTAAAACTTAGGTAAGTACCGGAGGTCGTACCTAACGTACCTAAGTGGTTAGATACGGCACATACCGGGGTGTTTTACCCGGGTATACCCAAGTACGTACCTTACCCAATATAACATAACCTTGCAAAAATCGATTCCGATCCGATCGGGGTCTAAAAATCCGATATCCGGTATGCCACCCGATAACGGGATCGCTGAAAACTCCGATGCCAATATGGTAAACGATATGCGTGTCGGAAATGCGGAAATGCAGGTCATGGTACTGCCGAGGAGCACGCGTTTTGTTTTCCTCTGACACCTCACGTCTAATTGTCCACCTTGGACACTCAGCAGGAGGGGGGGGGTGCGCACTGCTGCTGCTGTTGTACGTGTGAGTACTTTTCGTAGTGCTGCTGCTGCTGTACGTTGGAGTATCGATAGGTACCGGCACCTTCAAGTATCGCCAAAGCAACTGTATTCGAGTGATACCTGGTGACAGTATTCGAAACGTGTGGGTCGGCTTTATTTCACGGTAGTCTACTGTCCTGCGTTTTTTTGTGGATTGAGATATCAATGTCGAATATCAATATCAAAGCTTTGTACGTTACCTGGCATTCCAGTATTTTTTCTCTTCACTCCAACATTATCAATATCAAAGCCTTTTTAATTATTTCAGTGTTCTCTCTTCACTCCCAACATGGTTTTCCACCCAGTACTGTCGCACTGATGGTCTCGATTTTCTTATGTACAAATCCTCGACCGTTTCGGGCATTGGCGCAGCCGCTGGCGGGCGCCGAACCCCGGAAGTGGAGACCCTTTGTATTACACTATTACGGAGGACCGTATTAAATAGGACCCACGGTACACGCAAAAGTCTATATATTTCCGTGTTTTTACTAACAAGATTTGATCCTATTGACTATGGTCCTCCGTAATAGGTACTAGTATGTGATATCACCGTGCTGCCTGCTGCCCCCTCTCGAATTTCCAATGCCTTTTATCGTGCCAGATCGACGAGGTCTCAGCGTTCATTGTTGGTGGGAACTTTCAAAGGGTGGCCTTGCGGTTCCCTGACCAGCTTCTTTGTGACGCGCGGGAGGTGTTGCGGGGTGTTCGAAGTCGGGTTCGAAAGCTGGAAACGGAGAGGAAGAAGCGCGGAGAGGGCAAGAGTGGGCGTAGCCTGATGGTAATTTTCATCGACAGTGACATGTTGGACGGCACGTCGAGCGCGGACAGGAGCTCTGAGCGTCTCCGGCCAGCCGCTGTAATCGACTACGGTGAGCACAGGGCGAGGGGAGGCTGTGGGGGAGGGGGGGGCGGGGTGATAAGGGCGGTAACGGCTTGTAATAGACAATCCTGACTTGCGTACACGCATAAATGCTGTATCAAATGTAAGTAGTATTGGCTACCAGGTACCTTGTGTATACGGATGTTGCGAGTGCTCCGCGTACTGGGGTGTGAGGTGGCGGCTCGAAGGTCGCTGCGGGACTGTTGGCTGCGGCAGCCCAGCCAATACTATGCCATTCGCTCGACCAATCCAGACAATCGACAGAGCACAACCTGCCGCAGGAGCTGACCCCCTGCCTTCCTCGCCCCCCGGTGCCGAACCCCGTGGGGGGTATTCGCAGCTTGCTCGTGTTGCAAGCAAGGGCTCTACCCTTTTAGAACCAAGGTATAGCGACCAAACCAATGACGAGTTCGGTCTCATCAGCTGTTAAGCGTGAGCATTGTCACGATGCCGCGTACGTGTCGTACATCAGCTCCTTACATCGCGGTTCGGGCGTATTCCCTACCCCAGCGGCCCGAGCTGCTTCGTGTAGCCGATGCTGTAGACGTCATTTAGTTTGGACAGGTTTTCACTGCGATGCCCCCTGAGGCATATCCCCCCAAACAACAGCAAGTGCCCACCACACAATGCACGTTGTTGTGATATTTGACTGTCGCCCCATTTATCTCCTGCTTTTTTTTACCGCTGTTACCTCGCTATCCCGTACCTTCTTTGTTTTTTTACATTTTAGGATACGCGCGCGTCGGTTCGGTGAAATCCTCGGTGCCGGTCTTCTACCCCTTCGACGGCGGCGACCTCGACGTCCAAGTTGTTCCCGACCCGCGCAGATCCCAGCAATCGCCGCGCTCCGTTGCTCCTCTCGTCGATTCTTCGATGGCCCACAAATCGTCCCGCTCCATTTCTCCTCTCGTCGATTTATCGATGGCGTCACCCATCAAATCCTTCGGCGACCTCATCGCCACCGTCACCACGACCGAGATAGGCAGAGGTGCCAGGGTTTGGCTCCCGCAGAAGATACTGGCCGCACCTGGTTCACTCGGGAGCTCCCTAGACACCGACCAACTCCTGCGGATCTGTCTGAACCTCGTGGGCTCGACCGAGGCGGATAACCCGCCGTCGATGACAGCGTTAGCGATAGCGGCAGCTGTGAAGGGGGGGGCTAAGAAGTCGATCCTCCTCCGAACCCAACGTGCGCTGCTGGAGGCGACCGTGGGATACTTGTGGCGGGCGACCGACCATGGTGGGATGATGTCGGCCTCGGGCCTAGTGGTCCTCCCCACCGCGCGCGCCCCCTCGGAGCCGTACGGAGGCCCACCTCCGGCGGAGCGCCGACACCCCTCTCCGATATCCTGTAGGGAAGCACCGGACCACCGCCGCGAGGACAGCCGCCGCGATAGCGCCACCAAACGATTTCGTGTCGACAGCGACGAACACGGCGACAAGAAGATGAAGAGCATTGTCGGAGGATTCGGTCCGCTGGGGTTAGGTTTGGGTTCAGGGGCGAAGAGCGCCCCGAGGAAGGCGGGGCCGGGAAGAGCAGCGATCAGGCCGCCGCCGAAGACGCTCTTGACGACTGTGACTATACCCAAGCAGGTGAGAAGTTCCGCTGGCTTTTGAGTTTGCAGACACCCGAGCGCACAGGCCCGGCAACGTACCTTGTATGTACGCGATAATGTACAGCCGGAACAAACTGTTCCGCGCATTTTCACACAACCTCAGGCCGGGTTACCCTCTTGGCTGGCCGCTGCTGTGGCCGTACCCAAGCAGGCGGGAGGTTGTGATGGTCTGTAGCCACCTGATTCCGCCCGCCTGCATCGTACCTTGAGGTTCGAAGCTACTACAGTCGTAGGTGTCCCGCCACACTCTCACCACAACTCCATATTAGATCGGGCAGCGTCCCTCGTCGGTTGATATATTCCTGCGAAAGCGGTGCGGACGATAAGTATCAGGTGGTGCCAGGCTTGAATGTTTATTGTACTCCACGTGTATTGCTTCTGTTGACAATACTGTCTAGTTGCGTATTTTACGACCGCCGCCTTTGATGCAGGGACTGGCGGCCCAACCCTGGGACCCTGGTATTCTGATGCGAATCCCCTTGGGTACTTTCTTTTCTCTCTTTGGAATAGCGGTAAATCAAGTACGTTCGCACGCTGCTCACAAAAACAATTGTCCGTGCGGGTCCAATTGTCCGCGTTGATATAGTCAAGGCAACGGCACGCGAGAACGCAGGCAGAGACGCGCATGGTGCAGCACAACAGCAATGATCACGCTTTCCACCGGGTATATACGATCGAGCTCACCCACAGGCCTAGCCTTTTCCTCAGCCGTTCGCACGCGCACGTGTTCTTCACTTACTCACTCACTCACTCACTCACTCACGAAAATATTATTGTTTTGTTTGAACCCACCCCCCACCTTCCCCGCATTGGACTCTTTGGTTTGTTTCTTGTGGCACGTCACAAACGCGACAGTTCTCCAGCCAGTTCAACTCGCTGCTAGCCTTGTGCGAGATTTTGGAAAGAGGGAAGTTCATGGCTGCGCAAGAAGCCGCAGAGTTGGTGCTACAGGCGAGGACCAAGGTGGAGAACTTACAGCGCTTGTCACAGCTCGATCCGACACTCTCCGAAGAGAACCGGATCATGCGCAGGTTGCTGGAAGGCATCGATACGTACGCTATGGGAAAAGGGCCAGCTTCAGTCGCTCTGTACATTCACGACAAGGTGACTTCGATAGCCGATCCCGAACGAGAAGTGCTCATGGCTGAGGTGACGGCTGACCTCGAACGGGTGCGTGAATCCATGGGGATTGCCGCAGAGGATTCCGACGACTACCCCGCGTGGGACTGGGGTCCCGCTTTTGGTTGGCCCCCCACGGCAGGATCAGCACACGGAGGCGGTTCCGGTACCCACGGGGCTTATCCCGCTCAGGGCCGCAATTCCGGGGTTTCCGAGGGACACGGAGGCACACAGCGCAGGCCGGGACCGAGCGCTCAATACACCGCCGGGCGGGATGGCTCGCCGGGAAGAGCACGCGGGAGAGGCAACGGCTCGCCGGGAAGAGCACGCGGGGGCGGCAACGGCTCGCCGGGAAGAGCACGCGGGAGCGGCAACGGCTCGCCGGGAAGAACACGCGGAAACGGCGGAGCAGCGTGGGGTCACCGCGGAGGGGGGCACAGTCACGCAGCCGGTGCCCCTCGGAAGCCGATATGCGCCATGTGTTCTCGCAAAGGCGCGCCCGCCGATCACTCTTTTCGGGTGTGCCCGGGTACGACTTGTTACAAGTGCGGCCAGAGCGGTCACGTCGCACAGGCGTGCAAACGCAACTAAAGACGAGTAGAGCCCTTCCTCGCATGTAAATTGCCGGCACCTTAGAGAATGTCGGGTTCGCACCGTAAAAACGCGAAGTTGGTGTAGTGCTTCGACTCTGCAGAGAGAGCACCTGGGGACATCCTGTGTTCACCCGATGGCAGTTCATTTGTTTTCGAGTGCTCTTTGAGGCTATCGCAACATCTGCCACGACGGAGCAAGGATGGAGTCGGTGTGTTGCACGGATCACATTGTGCTCGGTCATTGTTTACACCTTTGGGCGTGTTGTATTGACCCACCTGTGGTTTTGTGTACCCTTCGGCACCGGTACGCATGACATTTCAGTTTTGATTGCACCTGTACAATTGCGCCATTTTCGATTTGTTCGGGCAAACCCACAAAATATGGGCGAACGGATGATATGAAGATGTTTGTTATCGCGTTATGTTATGAGCAGGACAGGTCGCGGGTACCCAAGGGCAGGCTGTTTTCGATTTGGTTCGTAAGCAGTACTCGCAGCCTTCACTGCAAATCTAACTTCGCTGATGGGACACGTGCAAAACACGGGGAAATTCATACCGGGTGTACGCGGTTTTTTACACTGTATGTGCGATAGTTCGATTTTGTTTTCAATAATACACCTGGATTTTGTTACCATTTTTTTCTCGGACTTCCCGGACTTATGGTTATACAGGGGTTTAGGGTAGGTTCGTGGCACTTTTCAAATAACCTAACGTTTATTGTACCGGTAGTACTGGAACCACAAGGGGGCCACACGATATTCCCCTAATCCAGTACTAGAACCCTGTAAGCTCTTTGATGCTTTGGAGAAGGCCGCGCTCTTCTTAAGCCATGCGGTACTATATTAGGGTACATGAAGCAGTTCGTAGGACTGTCATGCAGAAGGGTTCAAGGCATGTTCCCAATAAGCACCGAGGCAACGAGCAGTAGAGTCTCAGGTACTAGGAGTAGCGATCGTCATGATCCAGGAATTCGGCGGATGATTTGGAGAAGGCCGCGTTCTTCATAAGACATGCGGTACCAGGTTAGGGTGCATAGAGTAGTTCGTAAGACTGTCACGTAGAAGGGTTCAAGGCATGTTTCCAATAAGCACCGAGGCACGAGCAAGAAAATATCACGTACTATTAATAGTATTAATAGTAGCGATTGTCATAATCCAGGAATTCGACGGTGCGGCATAAACCCGATTCTGATGATTGAATTGTTCCACCATTGTCATAATTCCTCTTTTCCAGCATAAATTATTCCCCAGTGGTTACACTGGGGTCCTCTAGAAGCATTAACAAAAAAAAGTCCGTCCGTCAGTCACACTTTTCGTAGGCGCCAGGCGTGACTCTCGACAAAATCGCATTTTTTTCGAGCTTCCGACAGCGGGCAGTTATCCCCTCTGCGACACCGACCACCGATAGCTCACGGAGTCGCTCGCCCTGAGGCGAACCCCGCCTCGTAAGGAGCTGTCTGTGTGGAGCTCTCAGATTTCACCAGCAGCACTTATTTTGTCTTTTTGTTTCACGTTTATCGGTGAGAAAATCCCGAAACTCCTGCTGTTCATGGTGGTTGCTGCTTGCATCAGGGATGGTAGCTGCTCTTGTATCAGTTGTATGAACGTAACAAACCAAGAAGAATGCGAGAGAGTGGAGATAGCTACGCCGCTACTACGGCGCCCCCTCTGCAACACCGACCACCGATAGCCCTCACGGAGCCGCTCGGCCTGCGCCAAAGCCCGCCTCGTAAGGAGCTGTCTGTGTGAAGTTTCCAGATTTGACGCAGCACCTATCTTCTCATTTTTTCCCACGTTTTTCGGTGGCAAAATTCCAGCTCCTGCTGCTCATGGTGATTGCTTCTTGCATCAGGGATGGTGGCTGCTCTTGTATCAGTAGGATGCATGCAAACCAGGGAGAATACGAGAGGGTGGAGATAGCTACGCCACTACACGGCCGGAAAACGCCCCGGAGAGACAGGCTGGAGCTCAAGCGTGGCATGGTGGATAGGTGGCGCGGTGCTCGGGGGGAGGCGTTGCACGGTCGGTCGGTGGACATTTGTCTTTTTCCAGTCTCTTACTTATTTTTGGTTCAAGTTCTGGTCCTCTTTCTTAGTTTACCGTCTTTTCGTATCGAATTTTACCAGCCTACTATTATTTTGTAGTTTGATACCTCGTACTCGTATATACTGCATTCGTATACGTTTTTAGTATTGGAATTCGACCTGCATATCTGGTTTTTCACCTCTAGTTTTTTTTGTAGTGGTGTGCTGCTGTATACACATGCACACATGTATTGTACATACATGGTAATATGTGTTTATAGTGCTGTGCACCTACTGCTGTTGTACTTGTACGGTTATACGTACAACTTCTGCCGTCGTACATCTGCTGTTGTTATGCATCTACTACTACTGCTGCGCGCTACGTTGCCGCACTGAGGTACCTTGCACGACATTTGTCTTTTTCCAGTCTCTTACTTTACAGTACGATAGATAATAGCGTTGATTCAATCTCGGGCGCATGATAGGCCCTTACGCAGGTGGACGGGGTCAAGGTGCTGGAGCGCTCCTAGATGTAGACATACACCACGTAGTTAAGCATATATATATTTGATATATATAATCACACCCTGGACAATTATCAATTGCCTAATTGTCTATTAATAGTTTCCTATTACAATTGACTGGCAATTGTGGTCACCAATTCCAATTAATTGGAACGCATCGACCTCTATGGTACAGACAATTCCTATTAACAGACACCCGGTAGGCCCTATCGTCCACCCAATTTATGCTAATATACACCCATCTACATTAATGGTTGAAGTAATTGCTATCAACAGTTACCAACAAAATCCCATTGCTGAACCCATAGTCTATTGAAATATAATATCCCATTCTATTGTAACGCTAATTGGCAATTGCAGATTTTTTTCGGTGCCAATGGTGCTGGCAATTCCATTTAATTGATATTCTCCTAAATAAATTGTGCTGACAGTTCTATTTAATTGACATCCTCCCAATTAAATTGTGCTTGCAATTCCATTTAATTGGCATCCTCCCAAATGAATTGTGCTGGCAATTCCATTTAATTGGCGTAAATGGAATTGCAATTGTGCTGGCAATTCCATTTAATTGACATCCTTCTAAATTAATTGCGCGGGCAATTCCATTTAATACGTAGGCATCTTTCTAAATAATTGTCCTATCATAGCAATTTCATTCATTTGGCAGGCTTCGAAAAAAATTGTCCAGACAAACAGGCATTTCCTTTTAATAGACAGCATTATGTTACCGGTCAATTGATTCCGGACGCTGCAATCGGAATTTGACACAACAATGTATGATATGTATGCATGAGGAAGCTATTTCTTGAAGTTGCAAAGGCAAACGATTCGTGAGGCTGTCTAGCGGTTGGAATTGCCGGAACGATTGATTCATAGCAGTCTATTAAGTGGAATCAACCAGACAACATATTTGGGAGGATGCCCATTAGATTAAATGTATTGGACACAATGTTTGGCGGCCGATTAGTCACTAGGATTTTTTTTTCATTCCCTTTCTGCTTATACCTTGGACAATAGGCATCGCAATAGACTATTGCGCCTACAATAGACCCACCGAAAAGTCTATTAAATGGAATTAGGCGGACAATTGATTGTTACCATATTGCCGCAATTGGAATTGCAAAGACAACAACATATAGTAGTCCACCTACTAATTGGAATTGGTTAGACAATTGCTTTAGAGCTCTGTTAATTAGCTGGAATTGTCTCCTGCAATTTTTTCGCTCCGGAGACTCCAATACTCTATTACTTCTTCAATAGGATATGGGACCTACCCACAATGGACTATTGCTTTTACAGTAGATCTTCCGAAAGTTCATTTAAATGGAATTGGTCGAGATACTGCTTTCGTGGTTCATCTATAAATAGGAATGGATGGGCTAATAGATTTGTGTCCTGGCCTTCCAATAGATATTGTTCCAGCAATTATTTTCTGGTCTTGTCTCACAATTGGAATGGTTCAATCAAACCGTTTCTGCTCTCACCTTCCAATTGGAACTGTTTCAGTAATTTCGTTTTGTTCCTTTCTATTAATAGGAATGGTCGGATCAATAGGTTTCTGCCCTGACCTTCCAATTGAAATTGTTTCAACAATTAGTTTCAGGTCTTGCCTATCAATAGGAGTGGTTTGGTCAATAGGTTTCTGTGCTGACTTTCCAAATTAAATTGTTGATTTCTTTTCTGACCTCGACAATTCCAATTAATAGACCGTACTTGAAATCATTGGGTTGGACAGTTTCAATTGGTAGATAACACTCGAAAAACATGGCTATACAACTCCGACTGATAGATCTCACTCGAAATAATTTGACTGAGCAATTCCAATCAATAGAAATCACTCGAAATCATTTAGTTGGACAATTGCTTTTAATAGATCGCATTTGAAATCAAGTGTCTCGGCAATTCCAATTCATAGCCAGCACTCGAAATAAATTGTAGGCACAATTCCAATTAGTAGGCAGCACCCGAAATCAGTTGCCCGGACAATTTCAATTAGTATCCTTCAATCGAAATCATTTGGTTGGGCGAATCCAATTAATAGACAGCATCCGAAATCAGTTGTAGCCACAATAGACTATTGTAATAGGAATGGTCCAAATAATTGTGCAGGCAATTCCAATTAATTGACAGCACCTAAAATCAATTGTCTGGACAATTCCAATTGGTAGGCAGCATTCAAAACTAATTACCCGGACAATTCAAATGAATATACTTCAATCGAAATCATTTGGTTGGGCAATTCCAATTAATAGACTACACCCAAAAATAATTATAGACACAATAGACTATTGACATAGGAATTGTCCAGGGTGTGATATATATATATATACAAGGTTCCCCTCCGGGACGTGCCTAGGG
This sequence comes from Saccharina japonica, assembly GCA_008828725.1. Taxonomy (NCBI): domain Eukaryota; class Phaeophyceae; order Laminariales; family Laminariaceae; genus Saccharina; species Saccharina japonica. The sequence goes on from MEHQ01002287.1 coordinate 40,913, forward strand.
GAGTGGCGCAAGGACGAACATGAAAAGCAAACAACATATATATGTATAGTTATGTTTGTGAAATTTTCGCACTTTTCGCAACGTTTCTCTTCGTACGAGCACTTTTCGGCAAAACGCTAAGTACCCCGACACAGCAAGCCCGCCCGGACACATTGGTCGAGGTTTGGGCTCGATCCGAGCTCTGTGGCTCGCGTGGCGGGCGCTCGAAGTTTTTTTTCCCGCGGGAGTGGATAAGCCGATTTCCCGGGCTTTCTGCATGAGGCCGTGTTTTGTACGTACGTGCCAGTAAATAATACCGTAATGTCCTGTTGTTTACCCTGCTTTCACGGGCTGATCATGAGCACACAGGAGAGCCCAGACACAGATAGGCAACATAACATGTGCAGAGAGCACAACGTTACAACTCTGCTTTATAAACACCAGCAGGTAACACCGTGCGTGGGTGACACACCCATCTGCGCTGTTCTGCTGTGGCTTAGCTGTGTCTATCGGAGCCTGCCCCGTAATCCACCATCTACCTCTTTCAGTTGTCCTGATGTGTGCGACTGACTCACGCTCACGCTAGCCGGAAATGTAATGGCCTCTTTAATCCAATATCATACGAGTAGGACCTTGGAGTATACCAACTGCTGTCCTTATATCGTGTCCTTCGAAGGTGAAAACTAATTAATGACTTAAATTAGTATGAATTAATTAAAAAGATAGCCTAACTGCAGGAGCACCAGCATAAACAATACGTTAACCCGTCGTTTGTTGCTGGTTTCATATATATTGGGAGCACTTGTTTAGTCAACATGTTTTACGACTGAACTGACCTCCTTGGACGCATATATCGTTGGATTTCAGTTATTTGCGTTTGCTACGTATATAATACGAGTACTGCTGCTGTTCATGCTCTTCGTTCTGCACCACTTTGGACGGAAATGTAATACGTAACCCTTTAGTATTCATTTTTGTACCGCAACGGCCCTTACATTCCCATCCAGGGTGGTAGGTATACACCAGGTATATACCACGGGGGCATGTTTCCGTTGCGACCCTGAACTGCAGCAGTCCCACCAGGGAGGTTCTCGTATAAGAACTTATACTGCAGTTACTTTTTTATCGGACCCTGTCATCTACTATATTGTAGGGCAGTCTTCTCCCCCTTTCGTGAAATTAATTAATTAATTGATTAAATATTATTCTCCCCCTTTCGTGAAATTAGTTAATTATTCTTCTCCCCCTTTCGTGAAATCAATTAATTATCTGATCCCTAGAACTACTGTTCCAAGGGCGTGCACAAAAAAAAAGAAAACGACACCACACACCTAGGAAGGTCAGAATGAAAAACAAACCGGATCGCTGTGATCACAGGACGAAATGAGCAAAAAACATTTTTTTTTCGTTTTTTGTTCCCTTTTTTTTACTTGGTTTTAGAGACCCCCCCATATTTTTTTTTCGCTGGTCGGGGGGGGGGGGGGGGGGGGGGGTGATAAAAAAAAAACTTGACTTATTGTTTTCTGGGATCACAACAGTCCGGTTTCTTCCCCATATGGGTGTGTGTGTCGACGCTTTTTCGTTATGGAACTGTACGTTCTCGTAGTGGCATTATGTATATTCCTTACGGTACCAGAAAGTAATGCAAACTTAAAGGGCAGCGGCCAAAAAAGGTATACCTGTCATTTGCGGCCAAAACAGGTACATACTTAAAACAAGAAAAACCACTCCACGTGCCTGCATTGGTCCAAAACTCGTTGTACCGTTTTTGCCTCTTAAAACCCAGGTATACCTGATTGTCTACTCTGCTTGACTTTCACCTTTTTTTTGTCGTTTTTAAGCCAATCAGAGGCCCTTCATAGTTCACCCTATGCCCCCTATACAAATGCCGACGTACGCGGAGACCCCCTCTCCCTTCGCACCTCGCACCACGCCACTCGAGCGACACACACACATATCTGCCTGCACACCTCCGCCGAAATAATACGAGATAGAAGGCTCCCCTTCGGGATTGTGGTTGACTTGGAATACCAGGGGTGTCCAAGTGAGAAGGGAGAATACAGCAGCAGGCGTTCGTTCCTCGTACTATTAATAGCAGCTACTCGTATACGTAGCCACCGGGCGAGCACGAAGACATGAAAAAACTCTACTTTGCTGCAAGGAACGGCAGGTTCGTGGGGTGCGTTTAAACTTGATTTTAGTATGTACCTGTTTTTGGCCCCGAACGGACCAGGTGTACCTGTTTTTTGGCCGCTGCCCTATATTATTATGCGGTCACTACGTAGAAACGGGAGAAAGATAAAACATTAAATAAGCCTGTTCATAAAATACAAACCTGCAGATACCGTCGTACTACTCTGTACAAACGCATGCTACGATAGAGGTGCACCATGTTTTTTTCTAAGCTCCTTACTTGAAGAGCTCCATGCCTCACCGAAAAACTGATTTTTTTTTAGGAAACTAAAAGTGATGCCCGATGGCACAATATCATGACAGTAGTGTGCTCGGAAACAAATTTTCAGCACAACAAGAAGAAGAGTGAAAGCCAGACGATTTTGGCCTGTCGATCAGAAACCGTATCAGCCGGAAGGTGCTAGGAGCACCTCTATTGCAGCACGCGTCTAGACACAAAGTTAAAAAAAAACCCCCGGGCCAAAACTTTTTTTTTTTTTTTTAACTTTGGGACCCCCTGTCAGTTCACGGCATTCTTCTGCGAAAATTCGCGCAGCAGTCAGAGTCACTAACACCACAACCTCCACCGTCAACGGAGAACCAAAATATCTAAAAAATCTGCATGTAAGCCTAATTCCCGTTTCTGACCTCCACCGCTGGACCTCATGTGAAAAGTTCCCATTCAAACCTACATTTTCCGCAATTTTTTTGTGTTTCTTCCTGAAGCTCACCCCAGAAATCTACGAGACATCAGACAACACGCAACGAACACAAACGAGGTCACAGCCCCGCCTAGAAGCACAAGCAGCAGCAGGCGTTCCTGTGGCAGGTTTGCCGGGTACTGCTGTAGCTGTTAGTGGTTACTTCATCGGGGGCTTGCACATCCGTCATCAGCAATCACACCACACCTCTCTCTCTCTTGTGCGCTGCTGTCTGCTGCCTGCCTGTGCTTGCATGGTGTATGTGTCGTGCGCCTGGCGCGAGTCGCGACAAATAATACTGTACCGGTATTTGGGCAAATCATTTTTGGTCATATAGTCAAATGGTCACCATGTCCGATTTTGAATGTGAAGGCTTGAGTTCGATCCTCATAGCGATGCATTTTTTTTTTGTTTTTTTTTGTATTATTGTGCGTATAATATAACCCAGACCCCACATATATAAGACAGACAGCAAACAAAAACCAAGTGGATTTTTTTACGTAGGCAGGTTTGGTCGAGAGTTTCAGCCCCTTCTTCGGTGCATCCTTTTCTACTTCTTCTGCAAATACTATCCCACCACTACTGTTGTACGGGAACTGCTGTGTCCCATATGTCACGCGTGCGTGCGTGTGCGGTATCCTGACCTTGAGCGCCACAACAATAAAATATTGACAAATTTTAATTTAATAAAAATTTTGGCGGGATCTCTAACGGTCGAGTCAATATTATTAATGGTTCCATCATATTTCCGAGTATGTTTTATCCCCAAAAATGCAGGTACAGTTTTTTAAACGTCTGGTTTTATGTATAGTACTACGCAGATATTTCATAACGTCGTACTTATGTACTACCAGTATGCAATATGATATAATGCGTATGATACAATATCGCATGTTTTTGTATTAATAGTAGATTTTCGATTTGTCCTTGCGCCACTCCCCTAGGCACGTCCCGGAGGGGAACCTTGTATATATATATAAATTGACTTGGTTTTTGTGAGTGGGCCGGAAATGACTTGGTTTCAGTGTGGGTTCCAAATTGACTCGTTTTTTTGTGCGTGGTATGCATTGCCTTTTTGTTTGTGTGCGGGCAGGAAATAAACGAAATTAACTTGCTTCGGTGTGGGGGATCGAAATGAACTTGATTTCAGAAGGGATCGAAATCGACTTGGCTTTTATTATTTTGTTTGCCCCCCGACGATATGCAGCATGAGCTTCAATAATATTGATCACTCATAAGCATCCTCGAACAGAAGAAAATCAAGGCCACAGCCAAAACGAAAAGAAAACCTGTAACATTAATGGATGTATTCATATGTATGTGAAATCTCACTCCTTTCTTTATCATACGTAATTGCTTTTGTATTTAGTGTCTCGATCGAAAGTGAGCTATTACTAGTTTTTGTTGGTGGGCCGATAATGACTTGGTTTTAGTGTTTGGATCCAAATTGTTATGTTTTAGTGTGAGGGTCGTAATCGACTTGGAGTTCGTGTGGTCAGTCGAAATTGACTTTGTTTTTGTGTCGGGGCATCGAAATGAACATGATTTTTAGAGTTGGCATCTAAAAAACCTTGATTTTAGAGTCGGGATCGAACATTGCTTGATTTCAGTGTTGGGGTCGAAATTAACTTATCGTTTATGGGTGGGGGTGGTTTAGTGTCGGGATCGAAATAGACTTGGTATTTGTGTGGGGGTCGAAATGTACTTCGTTTTTGGTGAAACACGTACTCGTATAAACGTACTACATTCCAAACGAAATATGGGAGGAAACGAAAAAAACCCACACACAACTGCCGGTACACACAACAAATCAGTTGTATCCCTGCGAGTGCTCGCGACCAACGAGTACTTGCCAAATCCCTGAAAAAATATCCGGGTACTCATATCAGCTGTTTCTTGTTAGGCTTTCAGTCTGGTGTACTTACTGAACGCCGATTTTGTAGTGTCTACTATGATAATAATTACAGCAGTTAAACTGCCTATCATACGTACAACTATATATATGCATGGGTTTTAGTATGACATACTACACGCCACAATTACAGAGGGCCCTAAAGATACCCACTCGTGCCCGTTACGTGTGATGACAGAGATTCCCAGAGTACTAATCGTACGTACTGCTGTAGTTGTCCTCGTGAGTACCGGGCATTTGCTAAAAGAGATAAAGCTCTATAATAAATAGCAGTAAAAAAACAACAGTCGTACTTGTATACATACCTGCATGCCAAACAACGAAAGGAAACAGAGGAAATGTCCGGGATTCGAACGCACGTACTCGTAGTCGGACCGTATAATACGTACATGTTACATGATTATTTTCCAGAAATAAATATTGTTCGTTTTTGGAGTAAAACCGCCCGAAGACCGGTATGCTCTCATACGTCGGCATGCAGCATGTTTGTGGTATGCGGCTGCTCGATACTGATTTCCCGTATGTGGTGGTTTCATATATTGTGGGGTTTCGTATTATGTATCGGGGCATTATTTAGTATGTCCCGTAGGTGGAGAGATGGAGCTGCCCCGAGAGGCAGTCTGCGATAACGATGATGCGACCCGGGCTTTGATGATAAGATACTGCCCGTATACATGTGAGGGTGGAGCGTGACAGAAAGGTACGGCTCACTCCTGTGTGGTGTTCATGATGGGCCTTTGACGACAGGTACTGGCTCTACTTGTGTTTGTACATTTGGTAACGTGGTGGTACGAGTGTACATTATCTTCGACCTTCTCCTTGACGACCCACGGCATAGGCACGTGGCTACACAGAGCACGTTTGACAGCAGCGTTCACAAACACGATCATCGTGTTGCTTCGGACCCGGAGGCCGCTGGAGTGCTATACTGTGTTAGAGGGGGGGTGGTATAAGGGGGAATTGACCGAGGAGATGGTCTTTGATTTTGAGGATTTCAGGCGGCAGCAGCAGCAGCAGCAGCAGCAGCAGCAGCAGCAGCAGCAGCAGCAGCAGCAGTATGGAGGCGAAGGGCCACAGCAGCAGCAGCAGCAGCAGCAGCAGCAGCAGCAGTATGGAGGCGCCTGGCCGCATCAGCGGCAACAGCAGCGGCATTGGGGTGGAGGTCACAGTTACCAGCAGCAGCAGCACCCACCTCAGCCGCAGCATCAGAGTCAACAGCAGCAGAACCCAGGGGACACTGGTTGGACTCGTAACACCGGAAATGGCTGGTACCAGCCCGAGTCCCCTCCACCCCCAGGAGCGTCTATGGGCGGGTTCTACATGTGCGAGCGTTGTGGTGCTCGAGGGCATATGGCCGCGATTTGCTTTGCCCCTAACAGCGTGTGCGATGGGTTTCTAGCTTATGGTCACAGGGCCAGGCAGTGTACTGCCCAGCCTACTATCGTCTACGCGCCGTACCACCGCTACGTGTCGCAGGCTCGAACGCCGGCGCTCCAGCAGCCGCAGGTGGAGCCGGTAGTGCCGAGGTCTACGACTAGGAGGGGTAGTGCTATGCCAGGGGAGAGCGAACTGCTTCGGCAGCAGATGATGAAGGACCTGATGTTGGAGCTGGATGTCGTCAGCAAGGAAAGGAATGCCCGTAGAGCGGCTGCGCGCGAGGAGCTGTGGAACATGTATCATGGACCTCGACCGCGTACCTTCCTGCAGAAGCACGCCTGGTGGGAGAGGTTGCAGTCCGCCAAGCGACGAGCTGGAGGAATTGGTGTTCCGTACCGGAGCTTCGACGAGCTTGGTGTGGCTGCGTCCGAGGCGCACGAGCTCGGTGGTGTGCGTGCGCCGCTAGCAGTGTCTGTAAAGCAGCAGCCTGAGCCTGAGGTCGAGAAGCACGCTGATGCCGTACAGCAACAACCCGAGGCTGAGGCGGGGGAGCTCGGTTTTGCTGAGGCTACGGTGGTGGAACTTGGAGTGGCTGGGCCTGAGGGGGTGGAGCTTGGTGGTGCTGAGGCTAAGGTGGTGGAGCTTTGTGTTGCTTTGCCTGAGGTGGAGCTCGGTGGGGGCGGTGTGGGTAGAGGAGTGCCGCAGATTGGTTTGGGCCAGAGTGGCTCGTACCCCTTCGACCCAGGGAAACCAGAGGAACGGGATGGGCTTGGGGGGGGGGGGTGGGGGCGGACGGTCAGAGGGGGAGCTCGTGGAAGAGGGGAGCAGCAGCAGCAGCATCTGCGGCAGCGGGGCGCGATCGTTTCCATTTGATCCAGGAAAGCAGGCATGTTATATCTCCCCAACTTTCTTGCTGGTGGATTGAGTGGATTGTATTTTCTTGGTCTGTTGTTTTGTTTTTGTGCTTCTCTGTGTCTTGGCCGGCATATTTGAGCAGGACTGCTGTAGTTGTGGTGAGCTTGTACCCCTGGTATGGTGGATCGCAACTATGTGTGTGGTTGAATGGGAACTGGGTAGGAGAGCGGACGTTCCCGTTCGACCCAGGCAAGTCAACAATTGGCTGGTATGTGTGAGCGAGGGCTATAGTTGTGTGATTGTATCCTACGGGTATGATGCACCACCGCTATATTTTGTGTGTCTTGCTGTTGGAATCACGGGGGGGGGGTTGTGATGCCATGATTCTACAGACAAAGTGCACTGCTGTGTGGAACCAGTTTGTGATGGACTGATTATACAGCAAGCAGCAGTGCATGATAATTTCTGACTGTTTAATTCTACAGCAGCAGTGCATGATCTGTTAGACTGCTGCTGTGTACTGGTATACCATATTATATGTACACGTGGATGCATGATACCCGTACTGCTGTGTGTTGTTTAAAGGATAACAGGGGGTAGATTGCCAGCTTGATTCTCAAATACGTGATATTTAATGTGTTGGAAAATTACTGCTGGTTCTGGCTTGATTTTACAGCAGTACATGATATTGATGTATGAAAATCAGTGCTGATGCGTTGCAATGGTACCAGGTACAAGTTATTTTGTCGTATTATATTTTCGGATGGAAGGATGTGTCGGAGAATTACTGCTGATTTTGGCTTGATTCTGCAATGCCTGATATTAATGTGCTGGAAAATTACTTGATTTTACAGCGCATTATATGCAATGTGGGGAAATTACTGCTAATTTTGCTCCAATGCATGATCAATGTGTTAAATAACTACTGCTGATTTAAGCTTGATTCTACAGGCAGCACCTGGTACATGATATTGGTGTGAAAATCAATGCTCATTTCCTCACCAGGCCCTTGCACACGAAATGTTTTTGTCACTACTGTTGTACTGGGAAGAATCACGAGGGGGGGGTTGATGGTATGATTCTACCCACAGACATAGTGCATAATGATGTGTTTTGTTATCTAACGATTTGACTTGGTTCCTGGCGCTGAAAGTAACCACCCGATGCACCCTTTGCTCAACGAGTCAAAAGGCACCCTAACTCTGCGGATTTATGAGATGTAGTCCATGCCGCGGTGACATTGAGCCGCGGCGGAAGACAAGCGTCGAGTCCGTGGGGTAGGGAGCAGGAGACACGGGTTGGGCGTGTGGGGTTGGGGTAGTTTAGTAGCAATGGTCTACAGTAGATTAAATGTTTTTGGATCGTTTGTTACAGTAGGAATTGACGAGACGAAACATTTATGACGCTTGGATTGTAATATGTTTGCATTGGATATACGAGTAGAGTTATATGCACCTGTTATACTGGTATCTGATATTTGGCATTCTGAATTGCGTACTACGACCTCTGAAGTACGATGTCAGAATACTATAAAATAACAGCATCAACAGCTGTATATTGTCACGTATTTCGGTTATGGCAGTCCATTTATCATGACCTGGGGTATGATTGAGAGACGATGCTTTACCTGGTATATCGAGGGCCTAAATGCTTGTTTTTGGTAGGAGGATAGTTGAATTATAACGCTGGACCGAGCAGTCTTGTACGTGAGTGAATGCATACAACGACAACGACGTTCTGTTTGTTTCGTTGTCTGCGGCGCTTATTTGATATAGATCGCTGATGTTTCTGGTTTGTGGGTTTGGACTTGAGTTTGGTTTTGATTTTATGATTGAGGGGTTTTTGAGTCACACTGATGTCGCAGGATTTTACTATTAACCATGCGATGGATGTTTTGTCGTCTTCCGAGCAGGGGGGAGATAGTAGTTGTACTCGGTAACACGACGAAGACTTTCCATCGCAGATAGTCGAGTCCAGTTGGGGTTTTATCGTACGTGGGTGCGGACTATGCACGCAAGGCTACTGACCGGACGTCTGTCTCTGGTGGAGCGGTTATGCGCGCTGGTGTCTGTGTATGGTTTGATTATAAGACGTAGATGTCTGGAGCATGTGTCTAACGGGTAGTTTGAGATTAACACGTACGGTCGGCAGAGCAGCATGCCGACTTTCTCATCAAACCGTTGCATGCTGAGACGTTTCGCTTGACCGTGACTCTGTGATGAACTTGTTGTGATTTCATCCACTGGTTCGTTTGTTTGTTTGTTTTTCCGGGGGTTTTGGGGCATTTGGTTTTGGGGGATAATAGTAGGGGTTTTCGATGTGCATGGGATGTTTTTGGAAGTACTTGAAGAATTAACGTCCAACTTCAGGAGTTCTTAAGGAAATGGAGAAAGTGTTGGGAGGTACCCATACGTTGAATAAGGTTAATACGCCAATAGAGTATGCCGATGGTCTTGATGAATCGTGCCGTACGCTTTGGCTATTGGTTAACTGCGCACAACGTACAGGGGAACCAATTACTGATACCTATGGTACTTTTGGATTCAGATGCGGATTGTTGTCTTCTTGTATACTTCCGAGGGGAGTGTCAAGCAGGGGGGCTGCTATGATTTGATTTGAGGTGTTATATATCAGAGATGTTCTGTTGTTGTGCTCTTACAGAGTACACAACAGGGGGGGCGATGTTATCGGGCGGTACGGTATTTATGTGAAGACGGTGTTATTGATTTTGTTTGAAGGTTTTACCAGCATACTCACGTTTGTTGGATTTTCCCCTTCCCGTAGTTACAGTCTCGCTATAGTTTACCAGTAGGAGATATATAATGGAATCGAGATTGAGAGATTTGGTATCGGGATTGCCGTTTTACGTTGGCAATTCTTGAGGATGGAATTTGGGGTTGCCGTTTTACCTTGGCAATGATAAGGATTGAATTTGGGGTTGCCGTTTTACCTTGGCAATGATGAAGGATTGAATTTGGGGTTGCCGTTTTACCTTGGCAGTGCTTTATTATGGAATTTGGGACTTGCCGTTTTACCTGGCAATTGGTGATAAGTTATTCGGGACCTATCGTATCGCGCACCGAATAGGGGGGCTGTTTGTGGTATGCGGTTGCTCGATACTGATTTCCCGTATGTGGCGGTTTCATATATTGTGGGGTTTCGTATTATGTATCGGGGCATTATTTAGTATGCCCCGTAGGTGGAGAGGTGAAGCTGCTCCCTCCTGGGAGCAGTCTGCGATAACGATGATGCGACCCGGGCTTTGATGATAAGATACTGCCCGTATACATGTGAGGGTGGAGCGTGACAGAAAGGTACGGCTCACTCCTGTCTGTGTGGTGTTCATGATGGGCCTTTGACGACAGGTACTGGCTCTACTTGTGTGTGTATATTTGGTAACGTGGTGGTACGAGTGTACATTATCTTCCACCTTCTCCTTGACGACCCACGGTATAGGCACGTGGCTACACAGAGCACGTTTGACAGCAGCGTACATATTAAACAGTCTCATTCTAAAAGTTCCCCACGAGGTACAACCACTGAAATGATGTAAAAACAAACATTTCAGACCTTTCCAATTGGATCGAAAAAGAGAAAAAGCCGGTTTCCCGAACGGAGACAAATCCGAGCTTTCTTATACTAGTGAAAACGAGCCTTTTCGATCGAACAATCCGAGTTTTTCGACGGGATGCATGCAGTGCCATGCGTGGATCGTATTTTTCATTTTTCGATCGAAAAACGTTTACTCGTAGAAGTCCACCGCATATTTCACCACCACCCCACTACTATACAGCAGTACAGCAGTAGTCGTACAGTAAACACACGGTCACATCACTCAGCAGCAACCTAAATACTCCCAATGCTGTGGTTTGACTGCTCTACTGCTGATGCTGCTGCTCACAGCGCAGCAGCTGAAGGGTGCACCTCCTAGAACCTAGAACCCGCGAGCAGGACACGAGGCAGTTTTCAACCCTCGCATACAAAACGCCCCCAGAAAGAGCACGAAAAACTACAAACTCGATCGACTGACGATGGGGAAGGTATCTACTACTGCTACGGGGTACTGCTGTGTATAGTAGACACACCCCGCAGAATTAATACTCGCTCTGGATCGGAAACCCACCTTTTCGATGCTCTCAGCTTTGATGTTTCTTATTCCGTGCCACGATCCGGGGTGTGGGCGTCCATGATTGCCTGCAAAGACAAAGATCCAGTGCCCAGTATTGGAACAAGATGAAGATGACTTACGATATACAACAGTAAGTACTGTATGTATCAGTCCACACCTGATGGCCCGGCATAATATGTTCCTTTTCTATTCTCGCTGATGTGGCTTCTTCTAGGTACGGCTGCGGAGAGCACCATGTTTTTGTCCATGTGTGTGCGTCAACAACATGAATGATGGACGGTGCAATCATCCAAACACCTCGTACCAACACGCAAAACAAAGGGGGGCTCATGGCGGGTGAGTATCTCAGAGATTTAGTCCCGAGCGAGCCCTTTTCCCAGTGACTTTAGTTACTTTCCCAGTGACTTTAGTTATTACTGGGCTCTGTCGCGGAAATTATTTAATTCCCAGTGACTTTAGTTACTGGGCTCTGTCGCGGAAATTATTTAATTCCCAGTTACTTTAGTTACTGGGCTCTGTCGCGGAAATTATTTAATTCCCAGTGACTTTAGTTACTGGGCTCTGTCGCGGAAATTATTTAATTTCCCAAATCCCCTGCCTTTCAACTCTGTTTCGAGGTCTAATTCCATCTTTTTCTAGTAATCCCCTCCCCTACTTAGTTCGACTCCAAACACGATTTGGCTCTGTAGCCCATCAATCCATCTACAAGTATGCCTTGACGGGTGTATTTTTGTTGTGCAGTATGAGTGATTACGCTGACTTTTTGGTTTGGCTGGTATCTCTTTGTGACTTCATATTGAGAGACTAGATTCAGAGTCATGACTAGTCATTCAACTACCAATATTGTTTTTCCGAACTTGATGGGTGGTTACAATCTTGTCTGGAAATTCAAAGGGGGATATGTTGAGGATTTGATTTGATGCACAAGTAAGTTTTGTTTTTGCACTTGACATTGCAATGAAACGTGGTGGCTTGTGGATGGTCAGATAATTCTTCTGTAGCTGGGAGGGATAAGGCTACTTCTAGCGTTGGGTGAATTCTATGCTGCGGAGAAGAATTTTTGCTGTATCGATTTACCGCTACGATCGGTGAATCTATTACGGTAGTAGGGGACAAAAAAGGTTTTTTGTCCGGGGAACCTCGCGATCTCTGGCATTATATGTTTCGCCTTAGTTTTTACTTCTTATGCGCAGCTGCTGTTGTAGTCTCTTTTCGTGATTGCAATAGTGTGTGAGTGGGAGTGTGGAAGAGGTTTTCGCTCATGAGGATGAGTTTCCTCTTGCCATTTTTGTTTTAGGTGATGGAGTTGAGTCTGTTATTGTTGGTTCGTCACTGTCGCCACTGTCTTGTAAAGAATCCGGGAGGGTGTTGGTTTGGAGTCTTCAGCATGACAATTACGAGTCAGTTTGGTGTCGGTTCGGGCTATTAACCTTTTGTAGGTTACACCGCATTTTTGTCTTTTGGGCCTGGGTGTGAAAGCTCCTGGACTCCTGAGGGCACTCCTCGTTGCCCCTACCCTGTGGGACGACTAATAATACAATGACTTGAAGCCAACACGCCACAGGAGTACGAACAGCCTGACGTTAATGAGCAGCCTCCTCCATGTATGTATGTATGTGCTCGTCAGGTGCTTGTGCACAACGCAGCTTAAATCAGCGTCCTCCACATTAATTATCGTCGGGTGCTACCGCACAACGCAGCGTATATCACCTCGGCTCAGCAGCAGCAGCAGCAGCAGCAGCAGCAGCACGCTGCTGCAGGAGTCCTCCACGTTATCGTCAGGTGGCTGCGCCGTCGCTTTGCACAGTTGCACTTCCCATGTAAAGCTCAGTACAAGTTCGCCCGTCACGATAACCGACTCGACCCAGAGCTATACTACCAAGCTAGGTTAAGTATTGAATCGGTATAACTTTATCTAGCCAAATGTCACAGATCCATATTTTTATACCAGGTACAACATGGC
>MEHQ01001120.1:0-16404 GCA_008828725.1 Saccharina japonica
GAATTTGGACCTGGAATTTGGACACAGTGTAGATCATGTACTAATGAACACACTTGCCGCCGCCCTTTTTTTTCCATCTTTTTTTCCTCGAGAGAGATACGACGATCCAAAAATCGAAAAAAAATGCAAAAGCGATCAAAACTACTTGAAAAACAAAAAAACAAAGAGGGCAGGCGGCAGGTATTTTTGCACGTACGGCTCAAAGACGTGGTTAAAATGTCAGAGTAAAACTCTCAAAATTGGTCGGGGCACGGCGGAAATACTATTTTCCCGTAATTACTTGACTTATATATGGAATCGAGTTTTGGCCATATCTCTTGATGGGTGGCGAATTTGGCAACGAGACTTACATCGTCTTCTCCTTGTGTCTTCAGCATTGTCTCCACCAAATTTCATGTTGATCGAAAATGACATTTTTTATACGAAATTATAATGAAAAAAATGTTGTTTTTGAGTTTTCGCGGATATCTCGGCGAGATCGAGTCGAGAAAAAAATATGTATATAATTTTTCATATACATGTTTTTTTTGCACAAGCACTATGTCAGGGTGGGCGCTTCAATTTTTGGTAGCCTAATTCGCAGTGGTTCACGAGATACGGCTTTAGGAAGCTTTGTAAGTTTCTTGGCTGGCCCAACTCGTATATACTACGGAAGACCATAGTAAACAGGACCAAATATTGTCAGTAAAAATCGGGAGATAAGTCGTAGGTTTTTGTGTGTACCGTAAGGTCCTATTTACTATGCCCCCCCTCCGTAAATACGTACAACGACACCTCACCTCAGCTGTCATATCGATCATTTCGTTGAAACAGAACTTTCTAAGCTGCCTGCAATACTTCGATCGAGCGTGCTATGCACGTACGGGGTGTATCATAGGGACCTCGTGAAGGAAACAGACACCAGGTATAACACAGAGCAGTAGTCTTTCTAAACAGAGACGACCAATTGCACTATTAATATTTAATTACGATCAGCGTTGTTGTTGGTATTTCGACGTAAAGTGGGTGCTTGGTTTGTTGGTTGTTCCCATCAGTTAGTTAGCCCTCAGACAATGTATGTCAGATACTGAGTCAGGTAGCAGGCCAAGGGTAAGCTATTAAACGGTATACGGTAGTATTGCGCTGCTGTGTATTCTTTGCTTCAGCAGTAGTACTTCATATCAGGTATTTTTGTACGAGATACTGCTGTAGTTATTGTTGAGTCGTTGTGGACTCCGGCCAGTGTTGGCTTCGTGGGCAATTCAATCTGCGTTGAGTATCGTGGTCTTTGTTTTCTTCTTTATTTTTTCTTCAAAATAGAGTGCCTGACGTGCGTTGACTTCGTAGGGCATTTTAAGTGTCGTGTGCTCTTAGAGGCATGTTGTTATTTCAAGGGGTTTTATAGCGGAGGTGTATACTCGTGTGCGAAGTTTTATGGCGATATGTTGCGGAGAGGCTTTTTGGCGGCTTGGGTACAGCAGTATATCTATTGGAGGAGTATTATTAGGCCATGGGTTTTGCCTATTAACAGCCAAGTTTGTTTGCGATTTTTGTGGTTTTCAACCGCACCGAGAAACTATCGTCTCAATGCCAAGCGTTCACATGCTCTTCTAGTTGGGCGTTATCAGTTACCAGCCATTGTTATCGCTACTTATATATCATCGGTGTCAAAGTCTTGGGTTCGATTCGTTGATCGGGCGGCGTCAGCCGCAAAATCCTTGTATATATATTTCGATGGGTGGCAATGAAAATCCTTGCAGTCGCCCACAGCATTATCATCGAGCTCCCAGAGCTCCGTTGGTAGAGCGCGGCTCTGATAAAGCCGAGGTCCCGGGTTCGAGCCCCGGTGGGAGTATATCTCGAATATATTTTCCACTTTTTCTCACCCGTACTCTCTTGCGTTTACACATAAACAACAATCTCTACTTTGGTGCAATACGTACAACAGCAATTCGACACGAGTCAACGAGGGAAGAAAGGGCCGACCACTTATCGTGACAAAGGACAAGATGTAAGGCACGTACAGTTGTACGCAGTTAGTTGGGAGAGGGGGGAAGAGACTGCTGCAACAATTGACCCCGGATCTGAGGCACGATTGCGAGGGAGGGAGGGGAAAGAAGGGCAAACATTGTCGTGAAACATGGGATGGAAAAAAAGGAAGACAGCAAGCAGTCGGGGGGGGGGGGGGGGGGTAGTGCCCGTTATGCGACACTGAAACTGAGCTACGAGAGGGAGGGAAGTGGAGAAGAAGTAGGGTGAACAGGTAATATATGTCGTATGGGATTAAAAAAAACAGTACGATGTATATACAGTACTACGAACTACTTCGTACTGCTGCTGCAACTGCTGCTGCTGCTGCTTTTTTCTCCATCCCATTCATTCGCTTCGCCCTTCTTTTCTCTCTCCCTCTTTAGTCGTGTAACTCAGATCCGGGGTCGCTAAGTGGCTCTTCTCCCCCCTCCCCACTACGGTACGTGCCTTGCATTTTTATCGCGAGAACACTTCAGCACTTTCTTCCCTCGTCGACTCTTCTCGTCGAATGCGCATAATACATACCTGGTACATAGTTAGGCTTCTTTCTTTGGATATTCTGTACACCAATTTGCGGCTTAACAACAGGCAACCTACTCCACCTGTTACCCTTGCTCCGACCATCTCTTTTCTCCGATGCTTTTCCATTGATAGCTGCAAGAACCTTTTCTCCGATGCTTTTCCATTGATAGTTACAAGAACCTGGTAAATAATCAATCCGGAATGCATTTTGCGGCACTGACCGATTTTCGGGTATGGTCCGAGCCTAACTCGTCATCAAGCTCCCAGAGCTCCGTTGGTAGAGCGCGGCTCTGATAAAGCCGAGGTCCCGGGTTCGAGCCCCGGTGGGAGTATCTCTCAAATACGTTTCCCGTTTTTTCTCACCCGTACTCTCTTGCGTGTACACAAGATTAACAACAACAATCCCTACTTTGGTGTAATACGCACAACAGCAATTCGACACGAGTCAAAGAGGGAAGAAAGGGCCGAACACTTCTCGTGTCAAAGACAAGACGTAATGCACGTTTATTATACTGTACGCAGTTAGGTGGGAGAGGGGAGAAGAGACTGCTGCAACAATTGACCCCGAATATGAGTTACGACTACGAGGGAGGGAGGGGAAAGAAGGGCGAAAATTGCTGTTAGGTGGGAGAGGGGAGTAAGAGACTGCTGCAACAATTGACCCCGAATCTGAGTTACGACTACGAGGGAGGGAGGGGAAAGAAGGGCGAAAATTGTTGTGAAACATATGTATGTGTGTGTTGTCTTCACATGAAACCCGTTCTTTCCACCCAACCACACCAGTACACCCAGTGTCTTTCCTCATTCCTAATTCTAGAGAGGTACAAATTCTGTGGTCACAGACTGTGAAACAGAGATGGAAAAAAAGGAAGACATCAAGCAGTCGGGGGGGGCGGGGGGGCAGTGCCCTTTTTGCGACACTGAATCTGAGCTACGAGAGGGCGGGAACTGGAGAAGAAGTAGGGTAAACAGGTAATATATATATCGTATGGGATTAAAAAAAAGCAGTACGATGTACTAGGTACTACTACTACTACTACTGCTGCTGCTGCTGTTTTTTTCTCCATCCCATTCATTCGCTTCGCCCTTCTTTTCTCTCTTCCTGTTTAGTCGTGTAACTCAGATCCGGGGTCGCTAAGTAGGCTCTTCTCCCCCCTCCCCACTACGGTACGTGCCTTGCATTTTTATCGCGAGAAGACTTCAGCACTTTCTTCCCTCGTCGACTCTTCTCGTCGAATGCGCATAATACATACATAGTTATGCTCCTTTCTTTGGATATTCTGTACACCAATTTGCGGCTTAACAGCAACCAACCTACTCCACCTGTTACCCTTGCTCCGACCATCTCTTTTCTCCGATGCTTTTCCATTGATAGCTATATACAAGAACCTGGTAATAACCAATCCGGAATGCATTTTGCGGCACTGACCGATTTTCGGTTGCGGACTGGGCCCCATATGTCATCAAGCTCCCAGAGCTCCGTTGGTAGAGCGCGGCTCTGATAAAGCCGAGGTCCCGGGTTCGAGCCCCGGTGGGAGTATCATACACCAAACCGCGTTTTTGTTTTTTTTCCCCACTTTATCTCGGGGCGTCACATCTTACGTTTCCTATATTGTATTGTTGTCCTTGGTTACTTACTCGTTACTCGTATATACCGGTACAGGTACGAGGTATATACCTGTAAAACTACAGTCAGTATATCGAACCTCATCCTACCATATAATACGTACAGCACAGCAGCAGCAGTATAGAGCAGTACTCGGAGCAGATACGGGCGACTGGGGATGATATTTGCTCCCCCTTCTCAACTTGCGACCCCCCCCCCCACCCCTCCGGACCGGGATTTCAATTCAACCACATCGCGAAGGGTATAACCTTGCACACCTTGGACAGATCAGACAGATCATGATCTATCTGTCTACAGCAGATCATCTAGTTCCTCACCCACCTGCCGCTGTGAGAGGTTGTGCAGGACCTGTGCACAGTACAGATCCAACCCAGGAAACATGTGCTATTACATAGTAGATCGTGTAGGTTAAACACCTCCCACCCGGCAACATGAGCTAGATCATACAGATCATACAGATCATTCGAGATCGGAACTACACATAGTAGTAAATCTTCCTCGAAAGATCTAGATGATCAAGCGAGAATCGATGATCTATCTACCAGAGGTGGTGTGGAACCTTGCAATATTAATTAATGTTGCGGGTTGTCTGTGGCCAGGGCATTGATATATCTCGAGGAGGAAAAGCAGCACGGACGGACTATTTTTGTGCTTGCTGCTGGATGTCGTTGGTGAGGCCCCGGCCGCGAAAGAACGCCGCACGCGTGTAAACCCATAGAGGCCTTCATCCCCGTTTTGGGGACACAGCACTTGGAATTAGAGTAACATATGCATTTCTGTCTAAAAGGGTAGAGGCGGGAGCAGTAAGAAACGCCTACGTACGTAAAGGCAAAACGTTGCGAATGAAGCACACGCCTAGAACGCAAAAATGTTGTGAATAAGGCACGACGATGCAAGGCCAAAACCTCAACAAGTGCCCTTTTCATGCGTTTCATACCGTACCCACCTCTGTGTTTTCATGCCTTAAGCGCCGTAAATCGCTTGAATCAGACAAATATATACGAAATGCCTAACACTTGCCTTGCAATGCAGCCAGCCAGAGGTGGCCCCCGAGCTCCTGTTTTAGGGAGTTCGTGCAAATAATAACGGCGTCATTTTGTTGGTGCACAGCAATGCCGAAGTAAGGCACGCGGCACGGAAGGGCGTATAAGGCGACCCTCCGCTTGGGAAAGGAAGGCTCTTGAGGGTAAACATCAAGGCATGCCTTAGCGGCAATGGCTTATCGTTGCGTGTTTACGCGTTTAGGCACATTTAGGACGGCGCTGTTATTGTGGCGAGGATAAAACACTTGGACTTACTGTACTGCTGTAGTTCATGTTTAGGTTTCTGTAGAGTGCAGTACTAAAAGGTTAAGAAAGAACGGTTACTTTTGGAAGATAACAACGAGAATGACCAACGACAACAATGACCACCACAACAACACCATCCCTCCTTGTCCTTCCCCGGAAAAAAAGTAACTTTAGTTTCCACACAATCCATGCCAGCCAGCGCAGAGCAACTGTGGTCAGGGAATATCGCACAGGGCACCCGTGGTACAGCAGCGGTATTAAGTATAGTAGTGTAGTACGTACAAAGCAGAACCGGAACAACCCCTCTTCTGTTTAGTACAGAGGACCGGATATGACCTGGTAGTGTTTTCACCAGCATGTATGAATATGTATTTGCTCCTTGCGATACACCTTTTTTCTATTCTCCACCTGTCACCCTTGCTCCGACCTTCTCTTCAAGCTATATGTATAAGGGCCGTTGTTATCGGGGTTTTCTTCCAGAATTTCCAGATTCGGAGGCGTTCTGTCACAGCTTGAAAAAATTATCAGAGGGAAAAATACCAGGAAAGCTTTTTACGTATGATACCATTCAACATATTATTTGGAAAAAAAAAAGGGAAAAATAAAAAACCTGAAGATGAAAAAAAAAGTGCGCCAAAAAAAAAAGGTGGAAATTCTGTAATTTCTGGGGGGAAAAAACGTCCGACAACAACGGCCCCAATACGAGTATCCGGCAAGTACGTTTATACTCGTACACGTTTTCCGTTGTTTTTCCCTTGAACCTCTTTTACGTACTTTTGGGGTATGGGTTGGTTTTGTAGTAGCGCCTGACGTCAACCTGACATGAAGCTCCCAGAGCTCCGTTGGTAGAGCGCGGCTCTGATAAAGCCGAGGTCCCGGGTTCGAGCCCCGGTGGGAGTATAAAACAAATTATGCTGTTAATTTTTCCTTGGGACAGGGAACATTTAAACCTTTTTGCCAGAGATGGGGAGTGACTGGTACTCTATCGCGGCTGCTGCGGCCAGTCACTATCTAGGCGACGGCGGTCAC
Organism: Saccharina japonica; assembly: GCA_008828725.1. Lineage (NCBI taxonomy): Eukaryota > Phaeophyceae > Laminariales > Laminariaceae > Saccharina > Saccharina japonica. The sequence goes on from MEHQ01001120.1 coordinate 6,478, forward strand.
CTCACCCGTTTCCGCCGTCAGGTAACCGCATCCCCTATCCCCTCCCGCGTTGAGCCTCTGTAATATTTTTGTGGAAACTCCATGGATATTGAGCCCCTGTAATATTTTCGCGGAAACCCCATGGACGGGGAACAAAACAGCTACTACGTAGAGAGGGGAGTTTTCAAACTTATATCAAGGCTTTCTTATTAATAGTAAAACGGGGATACTTCGTAATGTCCGCGGGTTTAGCCGTCACTTGCCGTCACGTCACCGGGGTTGCCAATATTCCGGTTACGTCACTTGATAAACTGCCGCTACTCCGAGGGGAACACGGGGAAAATAAAAATCGACACCCCACTATTTTAGTTTTCTATTTTAGTTTTCAAAATGATGTCAAGGCTTCCATAGTAAAACGGGGATAAAACGTGATGTCCCCGGGTTTAGCCGAAAAGTCGTTTTTGAAAGTCGTCACGAAACCTCGCAATTGTGGTTTGTTTCTCATCTTGACCCTGGGGAAGTAGGGTACCAGGTCGTGCATGTAGGTGGTTTTCTGTTTTTTTTTGGGGGGGTGAACACTTGTCGCTCCCCGTCTTCGCTTTTTGGGATCCTCCAGACCACCCCGTCTTTCAGGTGAGCGTTTTTCAGTCCACTACAGAGTACAGGACACCCAATAAGAAACAGGAAATTTGGTCCATTCTGGATTTCTTATTTTGAGAGAGGGTGCTTTCTACACAAATTCCAAGACAACGACTCCCAAATTTCTTATTTTCCTGTGAAATCTTGAGCCTGGCTTTCTCATTAGCCTGTTTCTTATTCGGTGTCCTGTACTGTACCGGCCCCCTCATATCGGACATATGATATTTTAGATAACCTAGACCCTAACCTGCCGTTATGATATGTTTTGCAGGATCTGTACAATAGTACAGATCTACTATTAATAGTAGCTGCTCTTCTTCCGGGAAAGTGTGGGTCGAAACAATGGCATCACCTCCCCCGGCCGGTGCTGCCAACCCGCCCTTACTTATTGTGGTCTTTCCCGATGAGAGGCCTTATGTTCCTGTTTTCGGGCCTTAGTCGCTGCGACTACTGCTGCTGCTGTTGCTTGCTGCGTTAACCTTACGTTTCGTTGCACGTCAAAATAAGATCGATAACAACAATAATACCACGTCTTCCAGCTCCCAGAGCTCCGTTGGTAGAGCGCGGCTCTGATAAAGCCGAGGTCCCGGGTTCGAGCCCCGGTGGGAGTAAAAATACAAGTTCGTACACGAATGACGACGATGTGCCTTGCAGGCCTCCTTTTTTGGGCAACTGCCAAAATCAGGTATACCTGATCCATTTGAGCCAAAATCAGGTATATACTTAAACCAAGTAAAAAACGCACGCCACGAACGGTGTTTTTCAGGACTTTTTGGCTGTGAGAAATAATCAAACATACTTTTGAATTTGCGCCTGAACAGCAGAATGATAGCGAATGTGTGTGTTGTCTTCACATTAAACTCGTTCTTTGTACTTAACCACGTCAGTACACCCAGTGCCTGTCCTGATTCCCAATCCTAGAGAGATACAAATTCTGTGGTCACAGACTGTGAAACAGAGAAAAACCAAAACAAAATAAAACGCAAATTAATGGGTAAAGCAAGTGAGATGCTTAACGTACTGGGTACGAGAACACAACGACACGAGCCGAACCAAAAAATAAGATCAAAAAGACAAATAAAAAACGAATTCTGAAATGAAACATATTATAAATGACGCAAATGAGACACAATCTCTTGATAAATGTTGTATAAAGTCGTAGCCACATTGATAGCATACGAACAAAACATCGAGTTAATTTGAGACTGGACTGCTCGCTTTCCGTACCGTGTCAGCAAGCAGCAGTACGTAATACCTGGTATATTACAACAGGTCCATTGTGCTGTATGCGCGCGTATGATACGTTCTGTAGGCGTTGTGGCGGGTCGTATGTACGTAGTGTGGTGATGTCTTCGTGACGGGCGTATAGGAGACAGTGTACGTATGGTCTCTGATTGGCTCAAAATTCGCCAAAATCAGTTGAAAGCTTCGTAAACAAAGTAGACAAATCCAGGTGTACCTGACCAATTCATGCCAAAATCAGGTACGATGTGAGGCTGGCCAATGAGAGGTGTCCTAGCGTGTGATTTGTACTTGGTTTTAATGTAGTACCTGTTTTTGGCACCAAAGTGACCAGGTGTACCTGATTTTGGCTAAAGCCCTTCTTTTTTATTTTGGTGAACAATACACCAAGAGTACATACCAGGTATTATGATAGCAACTCGTACAATACAGTCCGAAAGAGTTACCTTGTGCGTAAGCTTAAGATACGGCATCGTTTTGTTTGTCAGTGAGATAGTTGTTTCTTCGGCGCTCCCACGCACCGCGAGTGGGGGTGTGGTGCCTTGCAAGCGGTATTTTCGCTTTTGGTGATGAGTACTATACTTCAAGACTATATAACCATAACGCAGTCCCAATGATTTACCTTGTGCGTAAGGTATGGTAAAACAATGTTTGTACGTACTGCTGTAGATGACGTCGCTTCGCTTCTTTGGCGCTGCCACGCACAGCCTATATGCCTATATGCCCGGCCGAGTATGATATTAAAAAAAATATTAAAAAAAACAAATTCAGCTGTGAGATCTCGAGGATTTCGTCGAAACTCAGCTATGTACCACATCAACCTTCATCTTTGTGGTTTGCTTCCCCAAGCATTGTTTTTCCTCCTCGGAGGACGGAACACACAAAAACAGAGTACAATAGCACACCAAAAGCGTATACGATACACATACTCGTAGTGTAACTATCGCTAAGAACTCGCGCAGCAAGATATTTGTAACTGTCGTCAACTTGTGTGCGTTATTGGACGGCGTATAAACGTCGGACTCTTCAGGCTACGTACAAAGCAGTACACGACACCTATTAATAGTAAAAAACAGGAAATCTGGTCCAGGCTGCATTTCTTATTTGAGAGAGGGTGCTTTCTACAGAGGGTGCTTTCTACACTAATTTCAAGAGAACGACTCCCGAATGCCTTATTTTCCTCCAATTTTCAGCCTGGCTTTCTTATTAGCCTGTTTCTTATTAGGTATCCTGTCTTGTACTCGAAAGGGGTCAATAGTTCTTTGGCGCAGCAAAAAATAGGAATTCGCATTCTCTTGAAAAAAAAAAAATGAGAAATCTCTCTCCGCGAGATCGATACATCACTCACTCTGCAGCGTAGTGGTGCTCCAGGCGAAGTACCGGCGCCGGGGGGCGAGGAAGTCGCAACAGGTCCTGCAATCCGAAGGTAGGTCACACGCCGAGACGAGAGGGAGCACGAGGCGGCCGATGTCATTGTTGTTGGCATTGCTGCGGTCTTGTCATCGTTGCTGACACTGCCGTACTGCTGTTGATATTGCCGTAATGTTGCCATCTTGTTGATTACAAGGTAATTTTTCGTGATGGGGTGCGTATTTTGTATTTTGTTGTTGTCGCGTTCCCCCCTATGACACCTGTTTCGCTTTTACAAGGCGGGGATCGGGATTTTTTTCATAACAGTAGTCTTTTAAGACGGTGGTGTGTGAGGCAGTACGTTATGTTTCCGTTCCCCCGTGTTTTGTCCTTAGTTGTGTGAATTTGATTACATTAATTGTTCTCTCACAATGGAATAGGGTTTGGGAACGCAAAATGAGTTTTCAACAAATCGTCGAGAGCATCGCTTGGCTGCCCTTGTCTCGCCACCCAACGGGGGGGGGGGGGGGGGGGACGGCGACGATATGGGCTGCCGAGACTTATCCCCTGTGCGATTTACTGGAAACTAGTATTCAGAACCAAAAGATGGTGTGTAAACATAGAGGGGATTCTTGGTTTTTTATCCCGTCGTGGGTTCTGATTACAACATTAGCCCACCCCGGAATATGGTGGTGTGGGAGTGGGGCCATCGCTTCAACCGTGGCCGAGAATATTAGGGTGAGGTCAACGCGACGTTTAATCCGTATGTGACATACACATACTTAGTATGAGGGCTAGGCCATATATTCAGCCGGGACCGGGATTTATCCCGTTTTCGACTGTGACTTGATATAGTTTGGTGAGAGGGAGAGGCTTGCGCTCCAGACGCGGCAAAACAGGGTTCGTAGAGTACGCGCGGCGAAGCAACCAGGAAGGCTTCCCCGTTTTCCTTGATGGGAGCCGTTTCGTTCGTTTCGTTCGTGAGTACATACTGGTACGTCAGTGCAGCGCAGTCAGCGTGCCGGGAGGGTTTCATGAAATAACCACAGCAGTGGGTCCAAGTGGGGTTTCCGGTCGAGGCGTGGCATATAGGGTAACGGGGGCAATGATGAGTCAACCCCGGAGAAACAAGCCTTTCTCGGTATTCATTCATCATTCAATCAAGCAGAAGACTTGCATCATAGCCTATCGGAGCATCTCGTTTCCAGGCTCTGTCGTTTGCTATTAATAGCATCAAGAGCCAGCTACGTACGGCAGAAGAGTGACTGACTTGAGGGGATGAGAGGGTTCAGATGAACGACACCCAGACCGTTATTGATGCTCGCCCAGGTGGTAGGTAGTCTCTATACATGAACTCGGCAAGCTTTGGCGCGTGATGCTGCAACGGTGCCATGATGAGCGTGCATAGCATGCGGCGTGCTGCAATCAACCGGATAATACGTTGATCAACACGCACGATTTGATAGAATACCATACGATAGGCGCCTGCTGTGGCGTGCCCCCACAAGGCGAGGGTAACCTCCACACCATGAATGCTATCCGCTCAGCTTGACTTTCGTAACACTCAACATGCTGATTTTACCCACAACCACAGCTGATGCACGAAGAGCAATCATTCCAAGACCAGATTATATCGACTCCCTCTCGCCTTGGCCGCCTGTCCCACGTAGTACGTAGACGCCCAGAAAAACGCCAACCGGCGAGACAGCTCGAGGTCTAGGACCCAGGCACACAGCGGCAGGGCTACGGTGTAGAACGCCTCATCGCCCAGCGTCGATGCCGCCGAGAAGAGAGCGTGGAGCGCGGGGTTTAGCGGGGCTCCGTGGGGAGATACTCCGCACGCGGTCTGCAGAGACCTTTGGGGGGAGGGGGGCGGGGGAGAGAGAAGGGGGGAGGGGGGAGGGGAGAGGAGGGTCGGAGTTGGGTCTCGAGTTTATCGCAAGATTGCATACTACTACTGCTGTTGTCGTATTGTTGTAGACTAACCCACAAAAACACAACGAGCCAGTTGCTCCTTGTAGTAATCAAGTCTCGAGGTTATCGCTCGCTTTGTGCTACACAAACGCTCTACGTCGCTTTCCGTGTAAAGCTTCTCTCTATGCAGCGCAATATTACATTATTGTACTACTCCTGTACTGCTGTACAACAGCAGTAGACTAACCCACAACAACACAAGTCAGTTGCTGTTTGTAGTAATCAAGTCTCGAGGTTATCGCTCGCTTTGTGCTACACAAACGCTCGGCGTCTCCTTCCGTCCTGTGTTTCCCTCTATGCAGCAGCAGCAGCAGCAGCAGCAGCAGCAGCAGCAGCAGAAGCGCAGAGTTGCGCAGCAGCTACGAGAAGTGTACAAGCAGTATTGACATTGACATTGATGACATTGACATTGACATTGATTCCAAATATTGCCCTGCCTGGCATTTTGACATTTTTTACATCATTGACTTTGACATTGGAAAAAGACCGAAAACTGCACGCCATATCACCTCACGTAGCCCAGCAAGCGCCTTGACACAACTGCATCATAGAGCTGGCTTCTCACGCATCCAAAGAAGCCTTCCTGTTGCTCGGGAACCCCACGCACGATGGCCATAAAACAAGCTCGGGGGAGTCCAAGACGGCAAGCAGCAGAACAAAATTTAAAAATGACCGTAGGGGAAGAAGGAATAATTTCCCGCCATATACAGCCTGCCAAGCTACGTAAAAACCCCACATCACAACTGCGACGCCGCCAGTAGGGTTGCTCGTAGATTTTCCGAGGCCTCCGCCTCTCTGGATCTCCACCTGGCTGTACCGCGTTTACCCCCTCTAGCTGGCAGTCGTTCTGCCCAGCGTTTGGGGCGCTTGCGTTCTCTAGCGCGAGAGAGAGACGCGAAGGATGTCACGGAATCTTGGGGGGAACAAACGCCGCGCGCCCGCTGCGGCAGCGGGGGCGGCAGCGATGGCGCCGACTACCACAGGTATGCACATCAGGATTGCACGAAGCACATGCTGCATGACGCATAAGGAGTGCACTCCGGACCTTGCTGTCCCCCATATAGGATCAGCATACCCTCTCCCGTCACGAGCTGGGCAGTGGGAGCAAGAAGGAGATCTGTTCGTTTTGTCCGAAAACACACAGAAAAACGAAGTGTACTCGTCTATGTGTGTGGCAAGTGCGGACGATACATTCGTAGCGGTTTGCGGTGCTCCTTCCATTTGAATACATACGTTCGATCCACAAGTCACGAGGCTTGACCCTTTGCGGCTACGGGTACGTGTCCAACAGCCGTCTTTGCGATACGCGAACGGCATTCACTCCTGGCTGCTCGGCTTGGGGCAAACGATTGCGATAGATTTTGCTGCGCTTCTGTAAACCAGCGACGACCTTGCCCAGCAGCAGGCGTATGCTACGAATGCTCTCAAGTCTCAAGCCTGCACGCCAGCTCTGTTGTATTGCTCCGTACTAAGCTGCTGCGCTGCTGCGACCGCCCACATGTGATAGATGTGTGTACGCGTACAACTGCAACGAGCACACGAGCCTGTGACTAGTTGTACTCGTGCATGTGATGAAGGGTATGTTCAGTATGCGGGCCATTCCAAACGTACACGGTATCGGGTTTAAAGCAGTACATAGGTTGTAGGTTCGGGTTCGGTTCGCATGCTGTCACACCAGGTACCTGGCAACTGATAATCACGACCACTTACGGACACTGCTGTAGATGTACGGTAGATATACTGGTATACTCGTACAAGTGCCAGGTAATACATACGAACATAGGCGAAGTTTAAAACACAACTACGGGGACATCTAGGAGCCATCCCCTTATTTCAGGCCTTGCGTTTCACGCTCGGGTTAGGTGCCGGCCGCTAGGGCTGTGAGAACTGTAGCAACGGGGTTTGCCGGGTTGGTGGCGTTATTCACTACTTAACCGGCACACCCCGACGAGTATACGCCGCGAGAGACGGTCCTGGTAGGGCCTCGCTGTCGTTGCACGCTGGTCTTCGGGAGTGGGCCGTGCTGCTGTTGCTGCTGCTGCTGCTGCTGCTGCCATGCTAAGGCTCTTGTCAGCCATTGCGTAAAACCAGCAGCAGGAGTACAGCACCTGATGTTCACACTATTAATAGAGGAACAACTATTTTTACGGGGCACCATAGTAAATACGACCAAATTTTGTCATTAATTCGTAGTAAAAATATATAAATGTATAGGCTTTTGTGTGTACCGTAGGTGCTATTTACTACGGTCCCCGTAATATCTAGACTCGGTAAATGTTACACCTGTTTGAGCTGTTTCAGTGCGTGCCGCGGGGGATCGCCCCCCTCAAATTCGCTGACGAGATTGGATGCTTCGATCTCCAAAGTACCAGGTACCCTGTTCGTTGGAAGGTGCCTGAAATAGCTCAACAGGTGGTGGGTCCCTTTCGACGAACATCTGGCTCTGTATTGGTATTTGCAGGCTGAGGGCTGAGGGGGTATATATATATAGCACAGCAGTTACAGCATACAGAGTATAGGACACCAAATAAGAAACAGGAAAGCTGGCCCAGGCTGGATTTCTTATTTGAGAGAGGGTGCTTTCTACACTACACTAGTTCCAAGATAACGACTCTCGAATTTCTTATTTCCCTCCTAAATAACAGGCTGATTTTTTTATTAGCCTGTTTCTCATTAGGTGTCCTGTCCTGTCCCGTACTAAAGAGCTGGATCTGTAGTGGTAGCGGTAGCCACCATGCATATCTGGTACCAGTATAGTACCGAGTGCGAGTAGATAGTAATAGTCTGGCGGCTGTGACAGCGCTGCGGCTGGCTATCTTGCAGCAGCAGCAGAACAAGTGTAATGTGTACCGTTCTTACCTCTGATGGCGGCGCCAAAGCCGCGGGCGAAACCGTCATTTTAACAATCGGGGTTCCCAACCCGAAGCCCCCCACCGTCACGATGCCAAACGAACTCCAGCCCAAGGACCCTCGTCCTCATTTATCCGACACCTCCACATTAAAAAAAGGCCTGGTACGTATACATCGCTTCTTTGCCAATTTCTCGATGAACGAGAAACGGGTGGACAGTCATGTTAGGCTCATCCCCCAAACTCTGTCGGCACCTCGTAGTCCTATCTATCTGGAGATTTTTGGACATATAGTGCATTTTTCTACCGGTAAGAGGAGGAGGATTCGAGGATTCCCGCTGCTTGCTGTGTGCGGTGGAAAACAAAGATGTCGGGAGACATGTGAAGCAAGGAAAAACATGCACTGCTGTCAAGGGTGTATATAGGGCCGAAGTGTTCCACACTAAAACCTAGTAGTTTGGTGTCAGTCACGGCATGTCAAGGCCAACCTGCTGTCTGTCAAGGGTTGAAAGTCCTGTCTCCCGACATCGTTGGTGGAAAGGGTGCGGCGCTAATGGCATCAATTATCATTATCAATTCATATGAAAAGCTATATATACTCGTAGCGTACCAGGTATCATGTTGCATCATATGAATATGATATGATATCATACCGTATCATATCATAGGCTATCATATACCTGGTATACCATATTACGTCATGCCTTATATAACAACCCCTCCCCACCCACAATCCCCCCCCCCCCCCTCTCCCTCCGGAACATGAACGCCTCGCAGCAGTAGGGAAATCGACGCCTAAGGCGGGTCTCCAACAGGCCTCGAAGCGTTCTTCCAACGGTGTGCGGGGAACAGACGCCGACGCCGGGGGGAAGTGGACGGAAGACCCCGCCGAGATGCGGACCGGTATTGCCGCGGTCATGAAGTACGCGATTCTTGCCATGATTTGCGCCCTAGCGTTTTTCATCCGCCTCTTTGCCGTGGTGAGTAAAGGGTGTTCTCGATTATCTGGGTCGTGATCTACTGTAGATCAAGATCTAGATCTTTTTCCAGATCGTTATCTAGATCGTTATCTAGATCGTTTTCTAGGTTGTTGTCTAGATCGTTATCTAGATCGTTGATCTTTCTCCAGATCGTTATCTAGATCGTTATCTAGATCGTTTTTTAGGTTGTCGTCTAGATCGTTATCTAGATCGTTCTCTAGATCGTTCTCTAGATCGTTATCTAGGTCGTTATCTAGAGAATCTAGTTCCTCACCTGCCGTGGTGAGAGGCTGTGCAGGATCTGTGTATAGCACAGATTCTACCCAGGGAACATGCCCTAGATCGTGCAGATTATTACGGGTCCCACCCAGCAACGTGAGCTACATATTTCTGGGATGGTGTATTCCTGATCTGTATGATCTATAGCTCATGTTTTGTATATGTATTCCTGATATTTATGATCTATAGCTCATGTTTTGCCGGGGGAAAGCCGTACAAAACCGGCATGATCTACATAGGACATGTCTCCTAGATTGGATCTGTACTACTGTACAGATCCCGCACAGCAGCTCAATAGCGGCGGTTTAGGAGCTAGATTATCTACAGGTAGATCGTGATGTATCTGTCCCCACGTGTGCAACTACAGTAGCCCAACTCTATTTCCAAGTATATAGTTTGTTCCCGAAACGTGGATACACCTGTGGTCGTCGTGAGGTTGAGCAGCGCGTCGTATAATTAGCCGACATAAGCGAATGTAACGCATGGTACTGGCAGCAAGCTCGCGAGCGTTGGAGCGCAACGCGCGACCGGTGAAGGTATCGGGTGGGTACGGGGAAGCACGGTGACTGTCGGCTTGTTTGGTGACGTAGACAAGCGCGAGTCCCGTTTTTTGTTTTGTTTTTCGGTTTGCCGTA
>MEHQ01001281.1:9445-59919 GCA_008828725.1 Saccharina japonica
CCCGCACCTACGCTTCCCCCCTTCCCTCCTTCCACCCACCCTCCACCCCCGCCCCTCTACTCCGACTCTGCCCGCTGCCACCTTGTACTATGGTTGTGTACGTTCCCCTAACCTTCCTCGTCGTCATCATCCTCCTCCCCCTCCTCCTCCTCCTCCTCCTCCTTCGATTACCCCCCTATTTTCCTCTTTCTCCTCCTCCTCCTTCTCCTCCGCCCCCCCCCCTCTTTTTCTCCTTCTCCTCTTCCCTCCTCCTCCTCGACCCCTCACCCTCCGTTTCTCCTCTCCTCTTCCTGCTCCGACACGGCTTAGACGGGAAAATTCACCAACCACTTCCACGAAGGCAGCGAGGGAGGCAACGGCAGCGACGGCAGCGGGGCAAGCAACGAGGGAGTCGTCGACATTGCCTTCTACGCAGGGGAGAAGCACTACTTCGCGGTAGTACCCCTCGAGGGGCCGGCCGCTGATTCGAGCTCAAGTTCGGAGACGGCACTGGCGACGGGGTTGCCGTCAAGCGCCAGCAGCGGTGGCGGGGGCGGGAGCGGGGGCGGTGGTGGTGACGGCAGCAGCAGCAGCAGCAGCAGCAGCAGCAGCAGCAGCAGCAGCAGCAGCAGCAGCAGCAGCAGCAGCAGCAGCAACAACAACAGCCGCGCGGTAGGTTAATCACCAGAAGGAGCGGCAGCAGCAGCAAGGAGCAGGAGTAGCAGCAGCGGCAGCAGCGGCAACAACAGCAGGAGCAGCAGCAACAACAGCAACAGCAACAGCAACAGCAACAGCAACAGCAACAGCAACAGCAACAGCAACAGCAACAGCAACAGTAACAGCGGAGGTAGCAGCAGCAGCAGCAGCAGCAGCAGCAGCAGCGGTAGTGGGGGAGACGTCGCGGGAGAGGCGTAAGCCGCTTCCGTGATAGTGGCGACGTGGGTGAAGTGACGGTCTGATTGTTGTGGTGGTGGTGGTGGTGGGGTTTCCCATCCCTCCTGCATGTTCGTTTCCAATCGATGAAACAACTTGAGTTACGTACTCAGTCAGCGCCGACTGAGTAGGTTCAGTGGGTTACCCTAAATTAACGGATACGGCGAAAGGAGCAGGTGGACGTGGAGGAGTAGGAGGAGGACGTAGTGTACGGTGGTGTGTCGTGGTTTGGTATGGTACGATATGGTATGGATTATTAGCGAGATCTGCGCATTTCCTTGTCCTGTGGTGCGCGACTCCTGGGTTTCGAAGTGCAGCCGGGCAGGAGGCAAGTTCTATCGGTCGGGGTCAGCCGACTGGTTCTTACGTAAGCTTGTGCTCCGAAGAGCTTTCGAACGAGCAGTACTCAAGGCCAGTGGTGGTCTTGACTTTTTGGTCTTGCCCAAGAGGACGGGGCGAGGAGCAGAGGAGGGGGAGACAAGGAGTGTGGCAGAGCGTGCGAGGGGTATGGTTGTCTCACCTGGAGCTACAGTAAGCAAAACAAACAAAACATGACGATCCTCTTCGCACACACTGGTGGTATGATAGGGTACCACAAAAAGCACTCCCCGAAAACTGGGCACTCTCGTTTCTCGGTTAGTTACTTCGGAGGTGTCTCGAGGTTTTTCTGTTTTGAATTCCTCATCTACGAAATGTGGCAGTTGATCCTACCGGATAATATCTACTCAATCTGACTCAATCGGTAAATTACACAACGTACCGTCCTACTCGACAGGAAATATAGGTTAAGATACTTGCAGTGAGTGTCAAGCAAGAACAGCACATCATAACCTACAGTAGATATTGGGTAGTCCAACTTGATCGTTGAACATACCAAGTTTGACTCATGTCATCTCCATCGAGGGGTCGTATTAAGGATAGCTACCGTGTAGCCCAGCAGTAGACAACAGCAGCCTATACCGAGTGGCTAGTCGGTAACACAGTCACAGTTTCCACCTTGCGGCCGTGCACTGCTTGAGTACACCCCCCCTTCCCCCGTGGGGGGAGAGGGAAAAAAACGCCACAATACTAAAGAACAGGCCTATTTTCGTGAAGGTTAGACCAAAGCCAGAAAACTGGAATCATGGGAAACTTAAGCTTTCATCATGGATCCTTCGAAATGTGGTCATGTTAGTATTATTCTCTGCGACGTTGGGGAGGGGCTCTACTGGAATAGTACGATAACCGCGGCCGCCTCTTCCCGTTTCCTATTATGATGGCAGAACCCAAGAGTTCCCTCCCCCAGCCAGCTGGCCGGGGCTCTTAACATACGCAGTCTCGGACGACCGAGACCCCCGATGGTAGTAAATAATTGACACACTCCTATTAATAGTGAGCTCCGAATCGCTACATACCAAAATTGCAAACGATAACTAGAAATAAATACGGTGTGAAGCACACCATGTGTAGCCGCTCCGTTCCATCGACCTTCGAAAGAAGAAAGGGCGGGTGAGCGGGAAAAAACTACAACGATAGCCTACGTAGCCTCTAGGCCTACCCACACCAACAGCAGGCCGTCTCATGTCCTTCGCCCGTGTGCGTCTGCTACGCCCACGTAGCTGTCAGCGAAGCGCTGGAGGCAAGCGAGTGAACGAGTGGGCACCGCACTTTTACTTATTTGCATGCATGTTGGTGTACCTCTACGGTTTCAGACCTCCGTCGGTGTGCCCTCCCGTCGATCTGTGAATCAACCATGCTCTTTCGATGTTTTGATGAAACGCACATGATGGTTTCGCTTCATCATGCTTCACTTTATTTGACAAAAAAAAAAAAAGCCATGCGCCCCAAAAGAGGTTACGACCTTGAAAATAATTATACACTACGACGTATACGAAGCTCGAGGCTATTTTCCTGCACAAGGCTGAAACAAAACAAAAAACGAGCGAGTCCCACCGCCCAGCATGTGGGCCCATCAGCGTCAGCAAAGGACGAAAGATCGCGCGGGCCACTGCAGAGGCCCCGTTTGACACCCTAAATACGGGGGTCAACCGAAACTTTGAACAGCACCGCTTTTTTGGTGCCAGAGCTACGTAACGCCACCAACTCTCCAGCATCGTCGCAGCCTCGCATTCCGCGTACCACCCGCAAAAAATTGCCGCAAAAAGTTGCGGCAAAAAGCACTACTGGTATTCAGCATACACGCATAAAAGGGGGTTGAATTATTTTGCCCCAAAAGCAGTGCTTCCTCCGCTCCCGCCACCCCTTTATTCCTGAAGTGGACGACCCCTTTACGACAACCACCATCACCACCCCCTCCCCCCAACACGACCATCACCGCCGCCGCCACCACCCTCAACATCACTCAATCATCACCCCCCCTCCACCCCCCCCCTACTACCACCGCGCCTCAGCCCCCGTCGTCCCTTCCGCCATCACGACCGCCACCGCTGCTACCGTGACAAGCGATAGCAACAACAGCCGCCGGGAGGACGACCGGCCTAGGGCTACTCGGCTCTTTGAAACGAATGGCCCGTTTGTCGCGCGTGGTTGTTGTGGCCGCCGCTATGGCAAGTCCCGCAGAGATCGAACCCGAAGCACTGCTTGCAGGCGTAGACCTCCCCGACAACCACCTTCTCGCACCCGTCGCTGAGAAAAAAAACAGACAGACAGACAGACAGACAGACAGACAGACAGACAGACAGACATACAGACAGACAGACAGACAGACAGACAGACAGACAGACAGACAGACGGACAGACAGACAGACAAGACAGACAGACAGACAGACAAGACAGACAGACAAGGCATACAGACGAGACATACAGACAAGACAGCATACAAACACACACGCACACAAACACAAGAACAAAGGAACGAGCGCCAACAAAAGTTACGTTGATGAGTGGGCTGCGCTACAATAGCCAAAAAAGGATCAGGTACATGCAGCAGACGAGGAGTGGGGAGGAGACGCCACCACACCACGCAGAAAACTAAACACAAGAAAACGCAGAAAGTGTACAGCAGTATTCGACAGGCGCGGTCGTCTCGTTGCCACCTCGTGGTACCCGCCAATACGCGGGGTGAAGACGACTGAGCGCCCATCTAAGGTCAACCCAGCGGGCACCAATAACAAGCTAACAAACCAATCCACACGAACACTACTGCGGGGAGGGTGGTTATCAGGTTAAAAAAATGCGCGAATCTGACTGCGGCGGGAAAAAACAAACAAACTCGTACAAAAGCGTTTCGCTCATGTACACAAAAAAAAACAATTGACAGCACAAACCCCTTGCAACGCTCCCCCCCCCCCCCCCCCCCCCCCCCCCCCCCCCCCCCCCCCGTCCCCTCCTTACCCCCCCTCCCTGCTCTCACCAGGTAACGTCCTCTTCAAACTTTTCCTCGTCGTCTCCACGGCACCCCTTGACCCCCTCCCTCCCCCGCCCCGCCTCCCCCACACCCCCCACGCCATCGCCACCACCACCACCACCACTACCACCACCATTACCACCACCACCACCACCAAGCGCAGCAAACACCCCGTCCCCTGGCCCACCCAGGCCCGCCGTGGTATTCACCGAAGAAAACACATAACTATTGGGCGGCACGAAAGCAGGAAAGAGAAGCGCCTTCGGCGCCCCGCCCTCCCCCGTCCCCCCTTCCCCTCCCTCGCCCTTTTCCTCCTCCTCCTCCTTCGCCCCCGCTTGGTCGACTCCAAGCGTGAGCTGCGGGAGCGAGGATGGCGGCGGTGGCCGCAGGGTTTGGGGGAGAGGCGGGAGTTCCCACCCGAGGCGTTCGCACAGGTGCTGCACGACGTCGTCGCAGTCTCCCAACAGGTGGAGGTCGAAACCGTCAGAAACGGTTCGCGGAGGACGTACCAGCTCCCGGTTTACCAGCACCTGTCCATAAAAGGGCAAAAGAGGCGGCGGCGGCGGGGGGCGGGGGGCGGCTACCATTTGTTGCTTGCCTTAGTCATTTGACCATTGACCACGCATCCCTTTCGAGACGGAGCAACCGTTCCTACTCCTAGTAGCGACACCTCCAACATTTCGGCGCCTCACTATATTTTTTCCACATATTTCCACCGGAAAAAAATGCCTACGTACCTTTTGTAGCCCCCTCCTGTTTTGCCTTTTGTGGCCACCATCTTATTTCCTAATATAGGGGATTGCGAGTTACAAGTGCTAAGCTGGGGGGAGCACTTACCAGGTACATTTTCTGAGGCTTCCCACCCGAGGGGTTGTATATACGTATATATGACTCACCCCCAAAACCCAACTCTTGATTAAAAAAAACGTACGCTTGACCCGAATGAATACCCCCATGGCCTGTATGGGGAAAACAGCAAAACATGGTGCTGTAAAACACCAATGTTCATTCCCAGTGACATTGGTGAAGGAGCCCCCCCCCCCCCCCCCCCCCCCCCCCCCCCGGCGGGGGGGGGGGGGGACTCATGTCGTACTCTTGCCGTGGTGCACGGCCGTAGCCGGGGGGGGGGGGGAGGGGGGGGGGGACTCATGTCGTACTCTTGCCGTGGTGCACGGCCGTAGCCGGGGGGGGGGGGGAGGGGGGGGGGGACTCATGTCGTACTCTTGCCGTGGTGCACGGCCGTAGCCGGGGGGGGGGGGGAGGGGGGGGGGCGGGGGGGGGGGGGGGGGGGTATTCATGTCGTGCATGGCCGTAGTCGTATGACCATATACCTTCGCATTCCTCCAATGCCGGGACGGAGCACATTGGTTTTCACCAACCAGGCAGACATTGCTTTCACCAATAGCGAAGCGCCGTGAGGTGTCGGGCCGAGTCGCATGAAGAGCGAGCTGCATCCTACTAAGAACCGCCTCTGAGGCGGACTTGCATATGGATGACAGCTTCAACGAGTTAATTTAATTTCTGGTGTGGCCACTCCCTGAGACAGCAATGGGAGCACTATGTAACTGCCTCGCGGGGGGGTAGATAAACCTTGTGAACGCGGCTGGTTCAGAAGACCGTTGCGTGTAAAACATCCTTTCGAGTTGAGAGCTGGATAAAACAAACAAACGAAAAAGTGTATTACCTCTGGTCGGGGTTTTCATGTTTTCGGAAGGCTTTTTTTCTACGGGGATGGTCCGTTTGGGATCACGCCCTGATTGGGGGGTTTCCATTGTGAGAATTGCATATTGTTTGCACGTTTGCACCTACCTGGGGAACGTGCGGCGGAATAAACTGCAGAATCCTCGACACCGGCTGCACCTTGAGCGATGTTCCAAGCACCAGCAAAAGGTCAGCCTGGCGGAACGGAAGGAAGGAAGGACGGACAGACAGACGGACGGACGGACGGACGGATGAACATCGCGTTCGTAGCGGTGGAGAGGTGACTAAAAGAGCAAGGCGCGTGTGAGAAAATCCGAGCTCAAGTTGTAGACGAGCATTAATATCTGGGAACATAATCCACATGCTTAAAGTATGTACCAGTGTGTATTTGCTCGCGGTACTACGGCCGTGCACGACATGAGTACACCCCCCCCCCCCCCCCCCCTTCCCCCGGACACAACATTGAAAAAACGGAAGCACGGTTCACAGACCCGCATCTCCGACCCCTCCCTCCCTCCCTCCCTCCCTTCTCCCTTCGTCCCTCCCGCCAACCCGTCTGCCTCGAAACAAAGTATGCGTTCTCGAGGTCTCCGGCTACTATCGCTAACAGCATACCGCCTAAAAAAAGCGCACCGCCGCGAATCGCAAGTGCTGGAAGCGAGCGCCTTCCATCTCCTCGCGCCCATCTGCAAACCCACACCTATCTGGACGCGCGGCTTAGCATACGACGACTCGCCAAACCTAACATCAAAATACCACTTTCGAAAATCGAAATAATTAATCACCGCACTATATACATATGTATGTACATCCTGCGTGCGGATACATAAAACCCGTGAGTTTTTTTTTTTTCATTTTTTCCCATCCCTTTTATTATCTTCGCCCTTCCTTTCTCTCTCCTTCCTGGTCGTAACTCAGATCCGGGGTCACAAAGCAGGCTCCTCTCCCTCCTCCCCCACTACGGTTCGTGCCTTGCATTTTTATCGCGAGAACACTTCAGCCCTTCCTTCCCTCGTTGACTCGCATCGAATTGTGCCTACCCACGCTACTATTAATTGGCGCTCTCAGCAGTTGATTGCGTTTTCAATTTATTTTTCTAGAATACACTCAGAAGTCCGACCCACGTGGGGTTTGAACTCCGTAAATCAACTCTTAGAAACGTTCGAGGGTACCACTAGACCATCGGGGCGACCGACTCATATACATGTATATATATATATTAACTCTCGGATTAAATAATGTTCATCGTGTTGGAGTTATATATATATATATGTATACGACGTATATATATATATATTTTTTTTTTTAAATAAATAAATATACAAACATGGAAACAGAACCATGACTATCGCGTCCCAACACGTAATATTACATCACTGCACTTGCAACGTTGTTAAAACCATTCGATTCGGTGTACTCACAGCTGGCAGTATTTTGCAACTTTTCTTTTATAAAAACCTCGCAGCCCCCCCACCACCATCACTGCAACCTCGAAACCCCGGCCCGACACAACACCGAGCGGGACCGTGAACCCCCTAATGGCTCCCCAGCCCCCTCTTCGCCAAAAAGCCCCCTACCCCGACCCCCCCCTCGCCCCCTCCCCCCCCTGACTTGGTTCGAGCAATGCCTGCCTGGTCGGTGAAAACCCGACGTGCTCCGTCCCGGCGTTGTAGGGATGCGAGGGTCTATGGTTATACGACTCCGGCCGTGCACGACATGAGTACCCCCCCCCCTCTGCCTGGTTGGTGAAAACCCAACGTGCTCCGTCCCGGCATTGTAGGGATGCGAGGGTCTATGGTCATACGACTACGGCCGTGCACGATATGAGTAAACCCCCCCTCCCCCCTGCTCCGTCTCAAAAGGGATCGTGGTCAATGGTCAAATGACGAAGGCAATCAACAAATGAGTACGCCCCCTCCCCGCTACGGCAATGCATGACATGAACGTACACCCCAGCCCCCCGCCCCCCCCCCCCCGCCGCCCCCCCCCCCCCCCCCCCCCGGGCCCCCCCCCCCCCCCCCCCCCCCCCCCCCCCCCCCCCCCCCCCCCCCCCCCCCCCCCCCCCCCCCCCCCCCCCCCCCCCCCCCCCCCCCCCCCCCTCGTCCCTCCCCGCAATCCGCTTGCCACCCCACCCCCCCCACCTCACCCACCCACCCACCACCACCACCTCCCAACCCCAACAATCTCGTCCTTCCAACCCCACCCGCCACCGCCCTCGTCCCTCTACCAACTCCGCTTGCACCCCACCTTGTTGTGATCCGCCTCCACCGCTCGCTTGACGTTGGCGGGAAGTTTTTCCCCGAAGAAGGTGATGTCCGGCTTGACCACGCCTTGGCAAGAGGGGCAGAGGGGGACCTTCTGCTGCATCACCTCTTCCTGTCGCAGGGTTGGTCACAGCCGCAAATGACGGGAGACGGCACGAGGAGAGAGACGGGAGAAAAAACCACAAACGGTTTTTTAGTGTCAAAGCAGCCGACAAAGGCTAGGAGGGGGGGGGGAGGGGGGGGTATGATAGCACCGTTTTTTTTTTCCGGGGCGTTCCTCGCTTGAGGAATTTTATACTATTAGTAAGTCGTTGGTACTGTTAGTTAGTCATTGGTACTGATAGTTCGTCATTGGTACTATTAGCAAGTCTATAACACCATTAGTAAGTCCGTCTTACTACTAGTAGGTCATTAGTACTATTAGTAAGTCCGTCATACTATTAGTAAGTCATTGCGTAGCATTAGTAGTAAGTCATCAATACTATTACTAAATAGCAAGTCATTAGTATCATTAGGAAGTCCTACTCGTAAGTACTAACAGTAAGTCACTAGTAAGTTACCCAAACACTGACTTCGAGAAAGACAGCAGGCACAGCGGTGTGGGTGACTCTAAAAGGCCGAGAATACGAGACCGAGAAAAAGGACATACAGTAGTATCTATAAAATGCAGGGAAAAAAACTCAGGACAAAGGAAAAACGTACCTGGTGACACAATACAAAACGATTCCAGTATGTAATAAAACAAACTGTACCATTAAACAAACCATACCATAAAACAAAACAAAGTGCGCTTGTTTTTCTTTTGCGACTCACTCGAATGTCCGCCGCCGTCCTCTTCTTCCTGCAGGAGAGACAGGACGCCGTCAGGAACGACCCGTGACACGCCACGTACTTCTTCAGGCCCACCTGCGCCTCTGCGTAGGCGCCGATAAAATAGGGGAGGGGTACACAACATTCATAATAAAATAGAAATAAAATCAGGAAAACAGAGGGAAGGCTTACAGTATACACCTCGAACAGATCAGATAGATATTTCCCACTTAATGATCTCGATCTTTCAGGGCAGATGATCTGTATGATCTGTATGATCTGTACGATCTAGCTCATGTTGCCGGGTGGGAGCCGTATAATCTGCATGATGTTTTTAGC
Source organism: Saccharina japonica (assembly GCA_008828725.1). Taxonomy (NCBI): domain Eukaryota; class Phaeophyceae; order Laminariales; family Laminariaceae; genus Saccharina; species Saccharina japonica. The sequence continues at coordinate 18,818 of MEHQ01001281.1, forward strand.
ATTTACCAAGTATATACGTAGCACGTTCCCTTGGTTGGATCAGTGGTTTAGGGTGCGTGGCTATTGTTACCGCGTGTCGCGCCGCACCTTTGCCACGCGAAATAAGACTGCCAGGAGCTTGCAAAACACACCAACACAACAAAATATTGGTGCAGGATTATCCTAGACAAGACGTCACATATGTATATATATACGTGGTGCAGCGTTATCATAAGAAACATAACACTAATGATGAGGCAAAACTTTTACAAAAAACACACAACACTATTAATACTACAGCTAAATGCCATCATAGAAACAGCACTTACGTACGTACAGCAATGCTAACATAGAAAAGGCAACATATTGCCATAGAAAACAGACGGCCACTAGAACGGGACCGCCATAGAAAACACAACACGACAGTAGACCTATGTTCGTTGGTACTGACGGGGAAAAATACAGCAGACAGCACAACTTCCAACACACTTACGAGCAATGGTACAGTACTAACCTGAGCGAGCCTTAGAACCGTATGGCGACACCACCCTCGACAACCTTGAGCATGGGCTATTATATACCAGGTACCAGGTAGGGCTTAGTGTAGCGCTTGCCACTGAGCCAGATTTCAAAACCCAATATTCTTCGTAGCGTCCCCCCAAAAAGTGAGCCTTAGGTTCCTATTTGCCTTAGAAGGCTATTTCTTATTCGTGGGCCTATACTACTGCTGTATCCATACAATAGAAAACACAACACCACCACCACCACCACCACGTACTGACACGGTACATTCACCACCTGTCGCCCCCCGCTCTACAAATTGTCCGATTTTCTTTCGTCCCTCGCGGCGACGCCCACTCCCCTGCAGCCACTATTACTGGGTGGGCTAATGTGGTAAACATAGTAATCAGAACCCACGATGGACCCAAAAACCATCTATCCCCCCAATGGTTGCACACCAAATTTGGTTCTGATTTCTATGTATGTTCCCCCGTACTACAGTATATATACCCAATCTAATACCCAATCAAAAAAGCTTGTCGCAGCGTCTCACCTAGACCGTCGATGTTCTGCGTGAAATTTCGGAGAAGTTTCCCTCGGGTCTCCAGCGCCTTGATGAAGCGATGGGTGGGCGACGGGACGTAGTTTCCAGGGTAGAGAGCCTGCTGGGCGCCCGCCCGGTGGCCGGCCGGCCGAGAGTCGCACACGACAGACGGCAGGTAAGAAAATAATATGCCCCACTTCGGACATATAATCGATTCTCAGTTCATGATCTAGATATTGCAGGGCAGATAGGTCCCTGATCTGTATGATCTGTATGATCTAGCTCATGTTGTCGGGTGGGAGTCGTATAATGTACATGGTCTAGGACATGTTTCCTGGGTTGGATCTGTACTATGCAGATCCTGCTCAACCTCTCACAACTCACAACGGCAGGTAGCCCCTTTCAAGGGACCCTACTAATAGTGCGTTGGGGGTCGGAGGAGGTCCCTTATATAGCGACATCCCCTTATCAGAGTTGGTGCCGGCCCCTTAATAATCAATATAGTGGGCTAAAACGGTGCGCAGAAATTTGAGGTCCCTTATATACCGTCGTCCTTTATCTCGGGGGTCCCTTAAAAAGGGCTATATCTACTGTATACGTACGGACTTGTGTATACCTTGGCGAACTTGAAGAACGGTCCTGGGTCATCGGTGAAGAACTCTAGGTCGAACAGATCCTCCGGGCAGGTCAGGCCCAGGTCCAGGCGGGAGGCCAAGTCGTACACCCCGTTCTCGGAACGGAAGTCGGGGATGCCACAGGAGACGCTGTCGTACAAAAAAAAAGAAAAAAAAAGGAGAGGGCACGAGAGCTTAAAAACGCTTCCAGAACTGCCAAAAAAACTTACCCCACACTAATTCCAAGTAATCAGTCAGTCTCCAAAAAACGGGGGACCGATTCTTACGGGGTTTAAGTCGCTTCTGTATTCGGGGGGGGGGGGGTTGCACGGCAAAAAAAAGAAGTAAAAACGACACAAGAATGCGCTCGAAAATCAAAATGAAAAAATAAACCAGTGGGAATCGACGATCTGTCCGAGCTTGCCTTTCTGAAATGCTCGGGTTCTTATTAAATACCAGGTACCTGGTAGTATAAAATGTGTCTTGCAAGTACTGCTCTACTCCTGAGTACAAGAGCATCCCGTTCGAATCACTATCACCCAGTCTTACTTAAGGAACATACAGCAGTAGTGGTCCCTCCACAATGCCGGTATGCGCCAGCCAACAAGACCGGCACTACGAGTACAGCAGCGGCAACCGGCACTACTCCGCACACTACCCACTACCCACTACCCACTGCACTACCCACACACCCACACTGGCGAATCCCGCCTGTGCCATTTTGAGAAACGCCCAACAAACGAGAATGTCACGAACTCCAAGGACTCGTTACGTGTACACATATGTATGTCTGTCGACATTTGAGATCAAAGCTCTCGTGCGTGCATTCACACCTTGGACAGACAGATCATGATCTATCTATCTATCTATCTATCTATATAGTAGATCATCTAGATCATCACCTGCCGTTGTGAGCGAGGATGTGCGGAATCTGCATATGATAGTATAGACTATAGACCCAGCCAAGGAAACATGTGTTACTGCTGATGTAAATCATGCAGATTATGCGGGTCCCACCCGGCAATATATTAAAAAATTTAAATTAAAAAAACAACAGCTGTGAGCTCGAGGATTTCGTCGAAACTCATCTTTGCTAGCTGAGTGTAATACTTCGATCGCGCGTACTTACGGATTTTATATGTCCTCATGTAGGATGTACATCCCGTATGAGGGGGACACAATCTGAGGCTGTAGAATTCAGGAAGTGTGTGTCTATTTGTGGGGGAAGGAAAAATTAAATCAAATTAAAATTAAAATTAAACAGTCTGAAATAAACGTACCAGGTATACTATAGTGTTCCGACGAGTTTACGTGATAGAGGGGTTCTACTATTTGTAGCCATGTCTGGTATATAAGAAGAGGTGTGTGNTAGGGTGATATTTACAAGAAATAAGAAATTCGGAAGCCGTTATATTGAAGCTAGTATAAAACGCATCCTCTCCTCTCATGTAAATAAGAAACCTAGCCTCCGTTTGTGAGTGTTTTTCATTATTAGGTGTCATGTACTACTGCTGTACACCCCTTGGCAGTACAGAGTCGCTTTGTTCGCCCTAAGCTTAGCTACCAATCTACCTCAGTAGGCTACTCCTCGCCGTTACGGGCATTGCGCGTAGCCGCAGGCGGGCGTCAGCCCGCCGCGGCGAAGCCCCCCTTGTATATATGATCATATACCGGTATACAAGATCGGGAACAGATCTTCCTTGAAAGGTCGTACTGCTTATAGATCCTGAAGTGGGAATCGATGATCTAGATCAAACAGATCATGATCTGTCCGAGGCATGATAGGATTGGAGCGTCGGCAACATGGTAACCATCTGCCATTGGTGAACCCGCCCGAACAGGTCGATTGTCTCTCGTAAATAATCTCCAAATTATGATGCGAGTCTATTTTAACAACACATAACAACACCAGCAAGCAGCAGCTGCAGCAGTTGTTCTCGCATCGACTCATCGCCAAAATCGAGTCTGTGGTGGTGGTCACAGGACAGACTCCAATACCTCTGCGGGGGGACTGCCGAGGACTGCAGGACTGGCTGCTTTGCTGTGCGCTGCTGCTGCTGCTTTTGAACTAAAACCATGTTGCCGCCGCAAACACAATTCAACTCTAATCCCAAGTATATTCGTACGTGACGTACTGGTAAACTGGTACAAAGTATGAAGTTTGTCCCCAGCAGGCGAGACAGCAGGCAGTCCTAAAGTTCACACTGCATTTTTTTTTACTACGATTGTCGGCAGGAAAGCAACGTCGGCAATGCCTTTGTCTAGGTTTAAATTATGCCTGTCCTCTTCCCGACACGACTCAAGGTCGGTCTGTCCGACACCTCTGCTAAGCCCTTTCCGGATCCACCTCTCTGGTTGCCACCCTGTCTGTACCAGCCTTCTGGCAATTCTACGCAGTCTTGCCTGATGCCTGCTCCAGTGAGAACGACGATACGCTTGGAAGTCCTCAGCAAATCCAGCAGTTTCTCCAAGTTGTTGAAGTCGGGGAGCACCCTCCGGGGCCCCAGGATCGCGGCAGGAAGCGGGGGTGGAACTGACTGCGAGGACGCGGTGGCACACTCGTGCTGCTTTCGCTTTGGCATGGCTGTAGCCGTGTGGCTGCACCCACCAAGCACAAGCACGCGAGAACAAACCAAAACAAACAAAAAAATACAAAAATACAAAAATACAAAAACGTGGTTTTCGTTGAATTAAAAAAGGCTGTTGTTCGTTCCGCACGTTTGGACGTTTCGTCCCCCCTGCAGACATAAAGATCCCCCGCACGGATCCCAGATCCACGCGAGAACGGAAAATAAGACGGAAGGCGAACGAACAAACAACTTTGAGCACTGCTGTGAATCGAAAGTCACTCAGCACTACGAGTAGGCACACTGCAGTATTGTCACTGCTGCTCGTACCGCGTCACGATAGCCACCAACTGCAGACGAGAGTACGTTTCGCGTTTCGCCTTTCAGTTCTACACACAGCAAGAAGAAACGTAGAAAATAAAACGGGCATACAACCAGATACAACCGACATGCTGATGATCATTGCGCGTTTCGCCAAAAACAACCCCTCTTCCCCGCCCCGCGTGCCCGGCTCCCCGCTGCCATCCGTCGAGGTTCGACGTATCACGCGTTCTCGCCGCCGCCCGCTCCCGGCGCTTCGCGGAGCCTCCCGCCACCACGTGGCCAGAATCGCGCGTACCGTAAAAAAAAATGGTACCATATCATCATGTCATCATACGTACTTCGTATGTGTGTAGAGGAGTATCGATTTATGTAGTATTTTGGTATCAGCGTGAATGACGTCGTCCATCGTCGTCGTCCAGTAGTAGTACTCGTAGTAGTAGTACGTACCGTATGACACACACGGAAGGGTGATAAGATAACACACACCCTCGGATGAGTGAGTGTCTTAACCCCTTTAGAACTGGTCCGACATATTTGGGGACAAACTACTTGGAATTAGTTTGGGATATTTTTCCACTTCTGAATGGGTTCTCTCGATAACGGGGGGGGGGGAGGGGTGTAAACGCCGAGCGACGGTTCTTCCCAGGAAAGATCTCGACGACGAGATCTTTCGAAAAGTCACCGTTTTCGGTGTGTGTGCCCCCATTCCTCGTTCTCGAGAAAAATCGGCTCCGAAATTCGTCCCAATGGGTGTGCAATCTTATCAGGTATTTAATGGTGTGGGCTAGTGTGATACGGTGGTAGTACAGCCTCTTCTTGGCTACTGGAACTTGAATGCGGCAGCAGCACTGCTTGCTGTACCACAGTATGTATGACCGTGAAGGTAGCAGCAGGAGAGGATGTAAAGATACGTACCGTACGTATGTACAGCACGGCGTCGAAGGTTTGATTGTTTGGTGGCGGTCACCGAGAGTCTACCCCTTCGCGCGTCAACCTAAAAAAGGGGCTTCGTTATATGTGCGTATCTCGTACAAGAAGTGCGTTGTCTGGCACAAAGGATGAAAAGCTGGAAGTGGGCGAAAGGTCACCGAGAGTGCACGGACTTCCCTATATTTGTCGCTGTGGTGCTCTCGACCCTGCCGTGCTTTCGCCCCCCCCCCCCCTCCCTTCAGCTCGCCCTGACTGACTACCGACGGCTGTCTTCGCTGAGACAAAGCGTTAGTCGCCTCCGATCCCTCTCAAGATCATGTTTGTAGCGCCGCCGCCGCCCTCTTCTGCCGCTCCTGGGCCCCATCGCCACCAGAACAGCTGCTCTCACCAAAACAGTGTCGTACGTATACTTGAAGTATACTGTCTGGTAATAAGTATAAATAGGTTGTGTGTAAGCCCGTTGATTTAGCACTCACTGCACCCACATTACGGGGGACAAGTTTTACTTGGCATTAAACTCTCCAGTAGTAGCATAAAAACTGCCACAGCAAAAAAAAGGACGAATTCAATCACAACCCATTATGGCGATCTCTCTTCTTCTCGCTCCCCCCCGCCCCCCCCCCCCCCCCCCCGCCCCCCCCCCCCCGCCCTCGCCTTTAACACGACCAAAAGCCAGATGCAGCAAACATGCCACAAATGCAGGAGGGCAAGGTAAGTAGCCGGGTCGTCTCGTCTGCCCGCCCACGAGGGAGCAAAACCAAAGCTACAAAACAGAAGCCGCAACAGAGAGAGCAGCTGCGAAACCGGAGCTGCAAAACCCGAGCTACAAAACAGAGCCGCGGCACAGAGCTGCAAAACAGAGCCAGCTGCGAAAAAAGAAGAGCAACGCACGCATGCGGTACGGTGCTGCTGTGGTGCGAAATAACATCTAATCATCCTGCTGAGGCGCTCTTGGCTTGGGCCCGCCCGCCTGCTTGGACATGATGATCTGGTCCACCTGTCCAACCAAACCGCGCGCGACGTTACAACGCACAACGAAACCCACCGGAATCAGTGAAAAGGCGATCGATTTACGGGGTGGGAATGTGTACGAGCAACAACGAGAAAAAAGCATAGTCCACCTACCAACGGCGGCTAAAATGTACATGCACCAACATGGACTACAGGAGGTATCATCTTCGGCATGGAGTTACAGTAGTAGTGCATACTTCCGAGGTATATACGAAGTACACCGTACGTAAACAAACATAAAATTGAGGTCTTAAATCCACGGCCTCCAGTTGTTGTTTTGCACATATCAATCCATGATACGACACCGTGTCCCCACAGGCCGTACTACCGTATACCTGGTAACACTTGAGGTGACACGCTGGAAAAAAAAATAGGAGCCGATTTTTTTTCCAAAGCTATGCCTTAGAGGGCACACACAACGAAAACGGCCGCCTTGGACACATGTTTGCACAGGAGTAGACGCATTGGCCACGCATTGGCCGGAGCTGCACTTGCCGAGAAAACCGGCTTGGGAATTCGTCCAAGGGGGTGTGTTATCTTATCACCGCCGGGTGATACACGGTACTGCCGTTGTGTAGGAAGGGAATCTCCGACCGCATTCAACCCATATGTGCATGTTTTTTTTCTAAATGAGTATTGAAAGTGTGCATATCACGCCGGACACGAGACTGTGAAAACGCAACGCAAAAGCGTTGTATATATTATACGTTGTCGAGCAAAAAAGGCGAGTGCTATGTTTGTATGTATGTTATATACATGTGGTTCTGCTCCTCAAAATAAAGCAAAGCCATAAAGACGACCAAACCCCCAAAAAGCCTCAAAAGACAAACAATCAGAGGCCCAAACGATAAAAGCTCCGGCACTGAGCCAAAACCAAAAAAAGGCAAAAGGCAAAAGTCGCTCTCACCCCGAGCACAGAAAGCGAAAACGCAAGCATAGCTACATTCTGTCCGGCAAAAGTACAAACGCTACCCCCCCCCCCCCCCTCAAGCAAACAAAATCCAAGTCCAAAATATGTTTGTCAAACGCCCAAAATACAACTCAACCGCATCCAGTCAACAAAAACCGGGGGGGGGGGGGGGGGAACAAGAAGTAAACCCAAAGAAACCCAGAATGCAAAAAATAAGAAAACCAGAAAAAACAAGAAACAGAAAAAAGCCAGTTTTTTGTGAAGAAACAATAGGAAAAAAATCACAAGAAATAACAAAGAAGTCAGAAAAACCCGAACAAACAAACAAAAGCACGAGGGAATAAAAAAACTAAAAATAAACCAAAAAAAGGAAGCCAAAGCTGAATAAAGTAAAAAAAAAGAAGCCAAAACACGCTCTGCTCTCACCCTGAGCACAGTTACGGCCGCGTCCACGGCCAAGCGCAGCGCCGACTCCTTCGTGGACATGAGGTCCACCACCCCCTCCCCGGTCTTGTCGCCGATCGAGTCGCCGTCGACGTCCACCCCCGCATTTGCCTCTCCGTTGGAGTGCGCCGTGCGCAGGGCCGCGAGAACCTTCCCAGGAACGTTATGCAGGTGGTGGGAAGAACAAACGTCACACAACAAGTCACACCTCGGGATAGATACGATAGATCATCGATTCCAGGGGGTTCAACACAATGGAACAACAAGAGTGGATGTAAGAAGGCTGCCCCATCCCCTCAGTGGGCTTGGAGAAAGGCCTCGGAAAATCTACTACAAAGTGGAAAGATGTGGAGTATAAAAGCAGAGATCAATTGCAAGGCGCTCTCCACCGGCCGAAGGAGCTAACCGCGCGTCGGCGGAGGCGCCAAACTTCATGATCTACTTACTACTGTAGATATTTCAAGACAGATAAAATGTTGACCTGTAGGAATGATCTATATGATAGCTTAGGTCATGTTGCTGACGGGTGGGAACCGTATATATATGTAACGTGCATCATCTACTACTGTAGGATATGTTTCCTGGGTTAGATTTATGACTTTACACCTCGGACAGATCATACAGATCATCGATATTCATAGTTCATGATCTAGATCATTCAAGGCAGATATACTCTTGATCTGCATGATCTATGATAAGCTCATGTTGTCGGGCGGGAGCCGTAAAACTTGCATGATCTACGTACGTATGGTAGGACATGTTTCCTGGGTTGAATTTGTACTTATCCTGGTCATAGCACAACCGCTCAAAACGGCAGGTGAGGAACTACGTGATCTAGATCATGATCTATCTGTAGATGCTCTAGATCATGATCAATCTGTGGATCTATCTGTAGATGATCTAGATCATGATCTACCTGTAGATGGTCTATCATGATATATATGTAGATGATCTAGATCATGATTTACCTGTAGATGATCTAAATCATGATTTATCTGTAGATAATCTAGATCATGATCTATCTGTAGATAATCTAGATCATGATCTACCTGTAGATGATCTGAAGATGATCTGCCTCTCCGAGGTGTGAATTGACTTGTACGGTACAGTAGTACAGTACGCACAGTAGTACGTAGGGGGTGGTGAAGAACGAACGTTGCAACACTTGTACCTGAAAGTATACAGTTCAAGTAATATACTGGTACCAGATAGTACTTACGTATGTATATTAAAAAAATTAAAAAACAATACGAGCTGGTCCAGCCATAAAACAGATATTCATTCGATCGGACGTTTTGCACTCATTTTTGCATATTTTAGCTCCTAATTTTGCACCATGGTTTCTGAGCTTGCAGCGCGTTTGCACATGCTAGAATTTTTGGAATCCGAGAAAAATTCGTCGAGAAATGCCATATCGAATAAATCCCGTCGCGCACGGGAATATCTCCATACTGCGGTCCATACGAATCGCCGAAAAAACTGCACGGCGGATGACGCTGATTCACGGTGTGAACATTCCTTGAGGCATGGAGAAACGATGGATATCCTCCCCATCGTCTAATTCGTTGTCTATCAAGAGATATGAGGTGCACATGATCCGCCATACAAAGTTAAGATATTACGACGGACGACCCAAAATCCCGATTTCCCAGCTGAATTTATCGATTTTTTGTCTGATTTTTTGTACACGTGATTCGCATCGTTCTTGTCGACACTCTACCTGGGGCTCCATTTTTTTTCGACTTTTTTTTCCGGTACTTTTTTGCCAAAATGCCGACGTGGTTTTTATTGAAACGGCCATAATTTTGCCCGTCTTCAGCAAAACAAAACGGAGCCCCAGGCAATCGCTTCGTTATGCTCATAGGAAGCTCTACACAAAATTTCAGTTTGAAATTCGCAAAACTGAGTTGGGAAAACGCCGGCGAGTACTGCCTCGCGATTACAGCTGGACCAGCTCGTATATGATAGGAGGTATGCTGTATACCGAAGAACGAAGGCCACACATATTTTACTCCCAGTGCTGGATATCGAATGATAATCGAGTTCTACACGATATCGATACACCATATATACGTACGATAAGTATAACCGATTTGATTCCGATACTCGATACATTCGTACGAGCTTTCGTTCAGCGTCAGCATCACGAACACGGGCGGAATGCCAGAGGATAGAGAGCAAAGCACGTTCGATACGATCCATACAACAAAAGCTTCGCTACGATATCCAACACTATTATTAGTCACATAACTTGAACCGAACAGTACTACTACTACTACTACTACTACTACGAGGAACCATAGTTAATAAGACCAAATATTGTTAGTAACAATAGGTGAATATTTAGGTTATTGTGTCTGCCGTAGGCCCTACCTGGTATTTGCTATGGCCTCCCGCAATACAGTAGAAGTGATCGTAGAGCAACTTATCCCACCTACCACACGTATGGCAAGGTTGTTGTACCCGTACAGTAGTAATCGTAGAGGAATGCACGCCCGACTCATCCCTCATATAACAAAGTTCGTACGAGTATGACGCCAGTATCCGCCAATCTTGAACTCAGAAAAAAAAAAGAAAAAAAAACTATCCATCCAGGGCTGAAAAAACAATTTTGTCGCCAAAAAACGCGGGTGCAGTTCTCAACCCGTAAAGAACTGCAACCATTTTTGAGGGGACGCACTACTTGGAATCAGTGTGGGACACTTGTATTCAGCACGTAGTGCACGGGTTGAAAAAATAAAATTGAGTGAAAACCCGATTTCTTTTCACGTACGTAGGAACGCAAAACCCCAAAAGGCGGGACAAAAACAACGTTTCAGCATACTGCTGTCTCATGTACAATAAATACCTTCTCCGCGTCCTGCCCGGATGTTTCCGAGAGGATGCGAGGGACCACTTCCAGCGCCTCGGCGAACTTCTTGATGGCATATTGGTCCAGCCCGGTCTGCTCGCCAAAACAATATCGACAACAGCAAGAAATAAAACACGTTAAATCGCGATCGACGAAAAAATCCCGGTCTGCTCGCCAAAACAATACCGGCAACAACGTAAAATATATATATATATCGCGATCGACAAAGAAGACGCCACAGCGGTCCCCGCGCGATGAGCAGGGGGGGGGGAAAGGGGGGGTAGGGGTTATTTTTTTCTTCTTCGTTTTTTAGGAGTGGCTAGCAAACATAAAAAAAAACAAGTGCGTCAGCGGTGACTTCAATAAAATAAAATAAAAAGTGGTGAAAAAACAAATTGCGCTTAAGTTTTATAAGCCGAGAGCGATAACTCGGGGTCGCGCGCGCGTGTTCTCTTACACTCCCGAAGGAAGGGCGAGGAAAAGACGGACAGTTTGCCCTGATACATAGTGTCGAATGGCCAACAGCACGAATGCGTAAAAAAATGGGGACTTTTGGCCCATAATACTCAAAATTCCTACATACGAGTACCAGGTATGTTTCTAATTATTTGCGGTGCCCAAACGTATGTATACTCTGCCACGCTTCGTTTGTTTGACCTGCCACAATCAAAACCAAAAATGCGTACGTCCTCCGCGCTCGAGCCAAAAGCCGTAATCGAACGCAATGGCAGACTAACCACCGTCCCAAGACGCACGACACACGCAAAGCTAGCAATGTCTGCCTGGTCGGTGAAAACCCGACATGCTCCGTCCCGGCGTTGTAGGGATGCGAGGGTCTATAGTCATACGACTACGGCCATGCATGGAAATGAAGTACCCCCCCCGCCACCTCTCCTTCCCCCTTGTCCCCCCCTCCCCCCACCCGTTCGCGCTTGGTGCAAGAAATGCCTGCCTGGTCCGTGAAAACCCGACCTACTCCGTCCCGGCGTTGCAGGCATGCGAGGGTCTATGGTCATACGACTACGGCCATGCATGGCATGAAGTACACCCCCAACCCCCCCCCCCTCACCGGCTCCCCCACCCCTCCCTCGCTCGCCCTGCGATTCGCCACGTGCTTAGTAGATCTGTGCGCCAGACTCCATTCATGTGGCACCCCCACCCGGTACAAACCGAGGGTCGCGGCAGAGGCCGCGCACGCACGCCACGCTGTCGTCCACAGCGCGCTCGAGGTCGTTCAGCAGCGACTCCGTGCTGTTGGGTTAAGACGTGTAGACGTGTATGTGAGTGACAGGGAGGGAAAGGCGAGGGAGGGAGGGAAGGGAGGAGGGGAGGAGGGGAGGAAAGGAAAGGAGGAAGAGAAGGGGGGAGAGAAGGGACCGAGGGGGGAGGGGGAAGGGACGGAAGGAAGGAAAGGAGGGAGGGAGGGAAGCGGAGAGGGAGGGCAGGGAGGGGAAGGAGGGGGGAACGGAAGGAGAGGAGGGAAGCGGAGGAGGGGGGAATGGAGAGGGAAGGGGGAACGGAGGGGGGAAAGCAGGCGCGGAGAAGTGAAGGAGGAGGGAAGGAAGGGGAAAGGAGGGAGGGAGGGAAGCGGAGAGGGAGGGCAGGGAGGGGAAGGAGGGAGGGAACGGAAGGAGAAGGGAAGCGGAGAGGGGGGGGTGGACGGGGGGGGTAACGGGGGAGGGAGGGAAGGCAAGCAGGGAGAGAAGTGAAGGCGGGAGGGAGGGAGGGAGGGAGGGAGGAAGGGACGAGGGGGGACGATAGGGGTGACAAGTCGAAGGCATAAGCATGGAGAAGTCGTGGGTATAGCACTCAATTCCAAAAGCACGGGACACCGAGAGGAGAGACCTCGGGGAGTGTTGCCACAACGAAAAACAAAATAACTTTCAAGTGCAGCCGTCACGCATCCAAGGCCGGCGAACACGCGGGGGAGACAGACGCCCCAGCACCACAATACGGCCCGTCTCTCCTCTGCCTTTAGGTGTATATACGGCCGTGGGGATACCCAGCGAGGGCTTCGTTTTGTCGTCCTTCGGTAGATGCACTCGTGGTATACAGCGATATGCGGGAACAAAACTCAAAGCAAACGAAGCGGCGGCGCCCATAGACAATCGAAACGAAAGTCAAGGATGACACCAACAAAAACGACCAACCAACACCAACAAAAACACTAATAGAACCCCCCCCCCCCATCCGTCTCGAAAGGGATGCGTGGTCAATGGTCAAATGACTAAGGCAAGCAACAAATGAGTACCCCCCCGCCCCCCCCAACCGACGTGCTCCGTCCCGGCATTGTAGGGATGCGAGGGTCTACGGTCAGACGACTACGGCCATGCATGAAAATGAAAGACCCCCCCCCCCCACCCCCCCAACGTGAGCATCCCTCAAACTTCTCCTACAAAACCACGCCATACCACACCACACCACACCTGGCCCTGAGCAAGATGGTGGCGATGCGCGAGTCGTCGTCGTCCTGGCTGAACACCGTCACCTTCCGGAGCCCCACCTCCCGCACCTCCACAAGGGCGCAGGATCCCATCTCGTCGGGCGTGGGCGCGCCCATACGGACGAGGGCCGTGGCGTGCACGGCGTTGCAGATGCGCCGCAGCTCCCACTTGCTCTGGATCTTGACCACCATCATCTCGTACTTCTCGATGAAGTGCATGCACATGTCGCTCACCTGTTTTTTTTTTTTTTTTTTTTTGTGAAAGTAAATGTAAATGTGAGGGTGAAATTGTGATTGTGATTGTGAAATTAAATGTAACTGTAAATGTAAAATGTAAAATGTAAATGTAAATGTAATGTGTGAGGTTCTATTGTATCACCGTCGGGACGGAGGAGAGAGGCCAACCACTCACAATCGTCGGCGAAAACGAGCGGTTGGTCTACGCGTACAGCGATCGAAAAAAGCGAGACAGAGCAACCAAAACCAACACGCGATCACGACAACACATCGTTAAAAACAGCCATGCGCCCACTCACCCACCTACCCACCCACGCACACGCCCCGGCACCACCAACGCCACAAGAGAGGCCAGCCGCTGAAAGTCGTCGCGAAAAAAAAAAGACAGATGGTCTACCGCGATCGAAACGCGAGACAAAGCACCATAACCAGCACACGATCGCGACAACACGTGCCCACTGCTGACTGTAAGGGTCCGGTACCAACTCTGATAAGGGACGTCGGTATATAAGGGATCTCATCCGACCCCGAAACGCACTATCAATAGTAGGGTCGCCTTAAAAAGGGCTATGATATTCAATACCTACTGCTGTACCCTTTTTTTTTTTGGCTTTCGCCTCTCAAAAAAGGTATGCTTCACAGTATATCCCAAATGTATGCTTTCCCTCTTACCGTGCCCCCGGCGATGATGACCTTCGTGCCCGCGTCAGAGATGGACTTCATCGCGTCCTCGACCACCTTCTCCTCTCCCTGTCGGAGTAGGAGGCGCGAAACAAAAAAAACGATATGATAGAGGAGGGGTCCGAAAAGGACAACAAAAAACGTTGGAATCAGTACTGGGGGCACTGGGAGACAGAGGCGGGGTCTGGAAAGGACAGCAAACACAATATGAATCAGGGCTGGGGCACCGGCACCTGTTAATAGCTCATTCAGTAGGTGCTCATTCTGACTGCGTCAGCAATCAGTACACTGGATGGCATCAATCAGTATATATATACTGGTCGTCGCGCAGGCGCATCGTAAAACACTCGTGATAATATTGTGTGTGTTTCTTTGTCGCTCCTACGCTTGGCTTTTGGGGCACAGGGTGGTATGCTCTGACGAGAAAACAAAGCACAAGAAAGCACGAGAGTTTGAATAGCACCGCAATCACAAAAAAAAAAAGAAGAGGAAAACAGAGCGGCATGGCAGAGAAACTCCGCCCAAAAAGGATAAACAGAAAGAAACAGTTGGAAACACGTCAACACATCTGACAGATAATCGATCATCACTTCATGATCTAAAGTAGATATCTGCAGGGCAGACCCCGATCTGTATGATCTGTATGGGCAGATATATCCCTGATCTGTATGATCTGTATGATCTAGCTCATGTTGCCGGGTGGGAGCAGTACAAGAATCTGCACGATCTGCAGTAGGACGTGTTTCCTGGGTTGGATCTGTACCGTACAGATCCTGCACAACCTCTCACAACGGCAGGTGGGGAACTAGATCATCTATCTGTAGATGAGCTATCTGTAGATCATCTGTCGGACGTGTCAGATACTGTAGAGCGCGGGCGGTAGGGGGACGCACCGCGTACGAGAGCCGGGGTGCCGGCCGGTAAAGTAAGAAGGGTGAATGGACCAGTGGAGCGCAGCAGCAGCAGCGCCTGCGTAGGCCCCCGAGGGAGACGCCGTGTCAGAGCAAATGCCTTACGAATACGTCGTATAGGTTGCCTTATTATTTCTGAAGCTCCTCACAAGGCACGAGGCGAGCTCAAAGGTCTCACGCGATACATTCGACCTCGAAGAAAGAAGCTTGTTCGCGCAAAAATCGGCCCGGAATATAGGAAACTTTTCTATGCTAACATTCAATCGGAATGGTGCTTATATTTAGGTTCAGAGTGGTACAGTACTACTATTAATAGTTAACCAGCCAAAAACCACGACCATGGCGGACCGCGCTTGCCAAAATCGAAAAAGAAAAAAACAGTTATATACCCAGGGGCATCTCTACACACCTTGTTGTAGGACATGAGCTCCTCTCCGGTGCGGATAAGCACAGTGCCCTTCGTCTCGGTCGAAGACGCCTCGAGGCCGCACGCGAAAACAGCCACCTTAGGCTGCACCGCACGCTTCACCAGTCCCTGCACAAAAAAAAAAAAAAAAAAAAAAAGACGACGACGACGACGACGACAAAATCCCCACAAGAGCGTCAGCCAGAGGCCAGAAAGGAGCATCGTTTCGACCAGTTTGGCACTTTTGTACATCGGCATTATATCGGGCGGTGGCAAAATCCCCCACAGGAGCATCAGTCAGGCCAGAATGGAGCACCGTTTTGCCCAGTTTTTCACGGGTACGTCGGCGTTAGTTCGGTAGGGTGCGTCCTTGCGTGAGGGCGGGAAGGGGGCGACGGGTCTAGTGTGTGTGTGGGGGGGGTGTAGTCGATATTCATGCATGGCCGTAGTCGTATGACCATAGACCCTCGCATCCCTACAATGCCGGGACGGAGCACGTCGGCGTTTTCACGGAACATGCAGACATTGCTAGCACCTAGTGTGTGTGTGGGGGGGGGGGGTCCGCTAAAAGCGCCGACAAGAGCAACCGCGTGCGTGTGGGGAACCGCACGGCGGCGAAAAGGCGCTATCTGCTTGGAGTTGTCGTTGTTGCCTGCACCTTAAACCTTTATTTCTACCGAACGACATCAGTACACCCGGTGTCCGTCCCGATTCTCCATCCTCGAGAGAAACCTGGTAAAAATGTATGTGGTCACAGACTGTCGAACAGAGAAACACCAAAAATAATCGCAAACTAATCAAGGTAAGTAAACGAATGAAATGCGTACGTAGGGTGCCTTCTGAAATATCCGTGACTATGTTACGTGATACGTTTCGTATCTACGGCAAGCCTTGTACGGGGTAAGACGCGCTATCATACGTACAGCGTGCCAAACAGAGGCGCCCTTCCTGACCTGGATCTCCATGTGCAACAAAACATTAAGCTACGTAGCGCAAATATCCTCTCTTCGCAATCTTGTCAAAATACTACAAAAAAAGTCGAGCACTCTCGTCGTAGGCGTTTTTTGTGCACGCCTCCGATGACAGGAAAACCGCACCCCCCTCCCCCCTTTCGCGACCCTTCGACGGCCGCAACGTTTCACCATTGTACACCACCGACAAACAACAACAGCAACAGCAACATGAAAGAAGAACAACACTAACACCAACGCAAACAACGACGCCATCACCACCACCACCACCACTACCACCACCAACCCCCAACACCGACCCTGCGTTCATTCGACAACCGCAACGTTCAACATTGCACACAATCGACACACATAGCAACAGTAACAGCAACAGCCAACAAGAACAACACCAATACTAACAACAACGTCACCACCACCATCACCGTCGCAACCACCTACTCCAATTTTGCGACCCTTCGACCGTCGCAACGTTAGTATTGTACACTAACCGACACACACCAACAGCATGAGCAAACAAAGAAAAAAACGCCAACACCAGACGGCCTCCCCCCGCACCTGGGTGTCTCGCTGGACCACCATTCCGTGGATGACGTGCGAGTTGGCGGTGCTACCTCCCAGCATCTTGCACACGCGCACGTTCTCGACGGCCAGCATCGCCTTCGCAGGCAGGGGCGGCATGACCGCCAAACACGCCTCCGCAACAAACGGCGCTAGGGTGTCCTTCAGGGCGATAAAAAAACACGGCCAGGGGTTATAAAGGGAGGGGGGGGGGGGGGGGTGCCTTTAACTTTCAGCCTTGCGTCCATACTTTCCCCGGTACCCAACGTACTCATTTACGGCTTGCCTTAGTCATTTGACCATTGATCAACGCATCTCTGTCCAGACGAAGCACCGTTCCTACTACTCATAGAGACACCTCCAGCAGTTGGACGCTAGGGCAAATGACGAAAGCAAATGGCCCTTACAGCTTCGGCCACTCCCGACCGGGACATGAACGGCCACAGGCTCCTACCATTAATAGACGGTTTGGTACGACCCTTAGCCTTAGTTGCCCTTTTTCGTTCTGTACGCCTGGTTCCCAAAGTGGTTAAGGAGGGGGGGGGGGGGGGGGTGAGAGCTGAGAAGCGGGAGTCAACGCAGTGAAAACAAAACGAGAAACAAAAAAAAACACAAAAAAAAGCGAGAAGAGATACCAGTCAACACGATACCAAGAAAAAAACGAGAAAGCCATGAAAACAACAAAAACAAAACAGGCGCGAAAAAAAACGAGAAACCAAAAAGAACACAAAAAAAGCGAGAAGAGATACCAGTCAACACGATACCAAGAAAAAAACGAGAAAGCCATGAAGACAACAAAAACAAAACAGGCGCGATGTATATACATATCTCACGCTTGCCGTGCCTGCCGTGCACCTGCATCTCTCGCCTAACCCCACCGCCGGCGCCTCACCTCGAAGCCGTACTGCTTGGAGCCGATGACGGCCTTGATGGCGAAGGTGAGCTGCTTCTTGTCCCTCACGTCCGCCACCGTGTGGCACACCAGAGTGGGCAGGATCGTCTGGGCCTGGATGTACGCGGCGCGGTACCCTTCCAGGATTTCCGCCGTGTGGAGGCCCTCCCTCAGGAGTTCCGCCGCCAGCTTCAACAACTCCCCTGCGCAGCGGCGGGGATGGGGGTGGGGGCGGCGACAGTTTCGATTTCACGAGCACTGGTAACAACGAATTTGCACGCGATGAAAAAACATCACGCACAACAAAAATATACCCTATGGTATGATTGATAGTTATGACTGGTACAACGAATTCCACGTGTTGAAAAAAGCATTACGTACGTTACAACAAAAAATAGAGATATTAAGTACGTACATACTGGTACGTACCGCACTGGCTGGGAATGTAATCTCCGCTGTATATTCATATAAGAGTTCAAACGGGGACTAGATTCCCGGCCAGAGAGGTATAAATATAAATATATACCCAAAGGACTACTTGCACTGCTGTGCAGAAGCGTATATGTGACTCTAATTCCAAGTAATTTGTAAAAAAAAAACGGGAGTGCAGTTCAAAAAGGGGTCACATACGCTTGGGGGTATATATAAACGGGCAACACATGTACCAAACCTAGCTGTTTTGGTCAAGCAGTAGTGGCCCCTCTACAGCAGTGTTGGCTGAGTAGTGCCGGCTGCCCGCTATAGTGCCTGTGACATCGCTGGGCACAGATAGGATTAACCAGTGTGGTAGTGTGCTGACTAATGCCGGTTGCCGCTATAGTGCCGGTATTGTTGGATATGTGGCGCATACCGGCACTACAGAGGGATAAAGTACTGCTGTACTGCTGCTGTGTAAACTCGGGTGCGTAACCGGGTATATACCACTAGAGGAAATACCACTCTGGGCGGAAATGTAAGGACCGTTGCTGTGTAAACATCAATACATGACTGTCCTTATATTTCCGGCCAGAGCGGTACCCTACTACACCTTGAAATTTCGTACGGTACCCTGGTATACGAATAGAATAAGGCGTCAACGACTCGAGGGGGTTGCTGGCGGTGTCGGGGGTGTACTCATGTCGTGCATGGCCGTAGTCGTGTGACGGAGGAGGGGGGGGGGGGTATACAGCAGTAGTAGCACTACCGAAGACAATGGTCAGGCGCGATAAAGAGAACCGACCGGACGGAGCGAGGAGCGAGGGTCAAGGAACCGTCGCCCCGGCCTCAGACGAGACGCCCTCGCTTGGTCCCGCTATCTCTGATCCTTTTATTAATAGTACTGCAGAGTGCATAAACCCAATCTGACTCTAATTCCAAGTGTTTTGTGCCCACAATGGGACTGCTGTAGTATCATGTGATTGATATATACCTGGTAATAAGTATAACTCTGTAAATCAAGTAATAATGAGGCGCGCGAGAGAGAAGCGCGAGGCATTGTTTTCGAGCTTTTCTAAGCGACAAAACAAAAAAAAAAAACTCCACTTCACATCGCGGTCATGAGCGATTTTAGGGGGTACCATAACGTAATACGCCATCATTAGTACTGGTGTCATGCTAGCATTACTGCTCTGTAGTTCCGCGATCATACTGTCGTGAATACAATCATGCTGGTACTGGAATATTACTAGACTACAGCAGTGTCATACTACTAGCACTGAAGCACCGAAACCCTGGTACATACATACCGCTGGCTGTAAACGACAGCCAACTGGTGTAATGCTAGCATTCCTTCTCTGTGGTTCCACGACCATACTGTCGTAAATACAATCGCAGTGGTACTGGGTTATTACTAGACTGCAGCGGTATCGAATTCTACCACTCTGAATTGCCGAAACACTGGTACATACTGCTGGTTGTAAGACAACAGTCAGCTAGATTACTACACTGCAGCGGCGTCATATTCGAGAACTGAAATACCGCAACACTGGCACATACTGCTGCCTGTAAAACAACAGCCAACTGGATCTACTACTGTTGTCGACCTTCGCCAAATCGTATCCTATGAATAGCACCGAAATACGGAAACACTGGTACTGCTCCTGTGCTGGCTGTAAAAGCAACAGCCGACAGCAGACAGTTTCGCTTCGCTCACCAGTCAATGTGACGACCAGGCTGGTTCCGTCGCCAGCCTCCTGCTCCTGCATCTGCGATGCCATCACCACCATCTTAGCTGCGGGGTGCATCACCTCCAGCTCTCTCACGATCGTCGCTCCGTCGCTCGTGACGATCGTCTTGTCCAGGTGGTTCACCACTAGCTTGTTCATGCCTTTCACGGGAAAGACCGACGGACAACACCGACGGGTAAGACGGAGAGCCATGCTATGAGCGGTATATACTCGTAGAGGGGTGCTTTTAGGCCCAAATGAGGCCCAAATGTTTCTGACCGACGGCGCAACTCGACCGACGGACAATATCGACGAATAAGACGGAGAGCGGTATATACTCGTAGAGGGGTGCTTTTAAACCCAAATGTCTCTGACTGACGACGCAACTCGACCGACGGACAATACCGACGGAAAAGGCGGAGAGCCATGCTACGCGTGGTATATACTCGTAGAGGTGGTGCTTTTAGGCCCAAACATTTCTGACCCACGCGTCAACTCGACCGACGAACAAAACCGACGGAAAAGGCGGAGAGCCATGCTACGTGTATTATATACTCGTAGAGGTGGTGCGTCTAGGCCCGAATATTTTGACTGACGGCGCAACTCGACCGACGAACAAAACCAACGGAAAAGGCGGAGAGCCATGCTACGCGTGGTATATACTCGTAGAGGTGGTGCGTCTAGGCCCGAATATTATGACTGACGGCGCAACTTGATCGATTGGCAAGACCGACGGAAAAGGCGGAAAGCCATGCTTTGAGCGGTATATACTCGTAGAAGGGGTGCTTATTGGCCCGATATTTTGTTACTGACGGGGCAACTCGTCCACACGTCCGACAGATAGATAGATCATCTATAGATCATACCGATCATCTAGATCCAAACCTGCCGTTATAAGATGTTGTGCAGAATCTGTACAGTACATATCCAACCCAGAAAACATGGTCCTCGGCCATAGCAGAATACACGGATCACCCGGCAACATGAGCTAGATCATGCAGATCAGGAGTCTGTCTGCCCTGAATAGATGCAGATCGTAACGGTCACAATATATATATGAAACGATGACCAAGGCAGCGACCCAATGACTGCCAATAATGACCGCTAGTTCTGTCACCGGACGCCAGTCCTTCCCTAGTCAGCATCAGAATAGGACGATATAACCCGAGGTTCATCTCCAGACCAAAGCCCTAAGATGTCTGGCCAAGAAAAAGTCAGGTGGCACGGAAATCAATCAACGCGCTCAAGAGACTAATTGAATGCATTGCAGCCAACCGTGCAAGCGTCGAGAGAGCAAAATGCTGGAGATGGCGGTCAAGCCTCTCAGGGGCGTCATCTCCAGCATGCTGCTCCCGCGACGGTTTCATGGTTTCGCTGCAATGCGTACAACTGACCTCTGGGCACGGTGATCTCCGTGTTACCTTACCCTTCTTGGTCAGACGTCTTGGGGCTCTGGTACCAGAACGCTCTTACAGTGTTCGCAGGCCCCGCCTGGTTGGCCTTCACTGCCACGCTAGTCTAGCGGGTTTTGATCGTGTATTGTTGCTGAGAAACAGGAGAGAACGCCGTAGAGTGATCGGTGATCGGCCGACGAGCTCTCCAGGAGAGAGCTCTGACGGTTACGCGCATACCACGACGCCTTCAGATATCAATGAACTCCACACACCCAAATAATTCGTCGATCAGTGTTGGTACACAAATCAAGTAACAGGCGTTTTCGTCAACGTTACGACGAAGCAGCCGCTATCTACCTACCACGTACCACGTACTATTAATAGTAATTAGTACCAAGATATCAAGGATTAATCTCGCCAACACAACGGCTCTTTTATCCCAAAGGCTCTCCACCATCCACCTCAACTCACCGTTAGGCCCGAGAGACGTCCTCACGATGGCGGCCAGCTCCTTGGCGGCGTTGATGTTCCGGACGATGGCCTCGTCCACCCCCTCGTAGGAGTTGTGCCCGTCCTTGAGCATTCCCTGGAGCCCGGAGGCGAGGTTCATGCCCATAGACTTAGCCATCTTGACGGTCCTCCTTCCTCCTCTTCCCGACGCGAACCTGTCAGCAAATTGACATGTAAACAGATGTACATTGAGTACAGGACATGTACACATGCATGTTTTTGCGAAAAAAACAAGGGCAATGGTCATTTGGGGGTATACCCCCTGGTTTTACGGCCATTTGGGGGTAGGGTCAACTTGCGCCCGCGGAAAGGGCTCCCGCGGGCCCAAACAGGCCTCAAACGCCATTCCGAAGGCCTGGCGAGATGCCCGAAGCCCGCGCCAAGCACGCACATGTTTTATTTTTTTTTTCAGGCACGTCTTTGGGCCTTACAGGGCGACGGCGCACGAGGGAGCAGACTAAGCCCCCCGTTTGACCACATCTCGGGGGGGGATAACCCCTCGTACCTACTAAATTTATCTACTCCCCCCGATTGACCACTTTTTTCACCCCGTTCGACCGAAACCATACCCCCGTTTGACCATCTGCGACAGCCTCAAAAGCGACTACAGCAGTACGTATCCATGTCACCGCCGAACAGACCGAATAGACCACGGGGCGGAACATCCAGAACTCGCGAATAGTCTGGATCGTTTGCCCCCCAAAATATCGGCGGAACAACATAAAAATCAAATCTTCATACGCGACATGAAGATATCGGCTCTTCTCAGAAAATGTAGGCCTTTGTGATGGCAAAAGGAAGTGGTGTGAGAAGCAGGACACATACGGGTACGAGATGCTCGGTTGATCTCAGGGGGTCGTGGGTTGCTGGGTGTTTCGTGCTGGGTGCGTGGTGCTTCGTTGCTGGGTGCTGTGCGTCATGGATGCTCGGTGTTTGGTTTTGTCGGACGGGAGGGGTCTTTGGGACACGAACAACATCAGGCGCAACGTTCGTTCGTTAGTGTTATTGAGAGGTGCTCTCCTCCCGTCCCCCATCGTATCCATCCCCCGAGACCGCTTGCGACGGAGCACACGATATGTTGACCTATGTTATACTACTCGTACTATACTACTTCTACTACTGCTACGGAGTTTGTTACGAGTAATCGTAGCTGCCGTTTCTTCGTGGTTACCCGTAATGTTATAAGTTGCCTATGTTACCCGTAATTACCGTAGTTCAAACAAATCACTGCTGAAACGTACCACGCACCGGTACGTTTGTAACCAGGTTCGTTGCGACGCGAAAAAAGCAAGGAAGTCCCTCGACCCCCAACCCGTGGGAAGGACAAACAGGATGAGGGGTCAACACGAACGAAAGGGAAAGGGGATGAGGGGCGAAACTAACAGATACCGCAAAATAGAGGCTACAGAAAACAGAGGAACCCAAGGCGGCAAGCGGCTCCGGTACTCGTCAATCTCGATCAGTAGTAGAAGTAGTATTAATAGTAGTAGTAGTAGTAGTAGTGGTATAGTAGTAGTAGTAGTAGTAGTAGTAGTAGTAGCTGTAGCAGTAGTAGAAGTAGTATAGTACGAGTAGTATAACATAGGTTAACGTATCGTGTGCTCCGTCGCAAGCGGTCTCGGGGGATGGATACGATGGGGGACGGGAGGAGAGCACCTCTCAATAACACTAACGAACGAACGTTGCGCCTGATGTTGTTCGTGTCCCAAAGACCCCTCCCGTCCGACAAAACCAAACACCGAGCATCCATGACGCACAGCACCCAGCAACGAAGCACCACGCACCCAGCACGAAACACCCAGCAACCCACGACCCCCTGAGATCAACCGAGCATCTCGTACCCGTATGTGTCCTGCTTCTCACACCACTTCCTTTTGCCATCACAAGGGCCTACATTTTCTGAGAAGAGCCGATATCTTCATGTCGCGTATGAAGATTTGATTTTTATGTTGTTCCGCCGATATTTTGGGGGGCAAACGATCCAGACTATTCGCGAGTTCTGGATGTTCCGCCCCGTGGTCTATTCGGTCTGTTCGGCGGTGACATGGATACGTACTGCTGTAGTCGCTTTTGAGGCTGTCGCAGATGGTCAAACGGGGGTATGGTTTCGGTCGAACGGGGTGAAAAAAGTGGTCAATCGGGGGGAGTAGATAAATTTAGTAGGTACGAGGGGTTATCCCCCCCCGAGATATGGTCAAACGGGGGGCTTAGTCTGCTCCCTCGTGCGCCGCCGCCCTGTAAGGCCCAAAGACGTGCCTGAAAAAAAAAAAAAAAACATGTGCGTGCTTGGCGCGGGCTTCGGGCATCTCGCCAGGCCTTCGGAATGGCGTTTGAGGCCTGTTTGGGCCCGCGGGAGCCCTTTCCGCGGGCGCAAGTTGACCCTACCCCCAAATGGCCGTAAAACCAGGGGGGTATACCCCCAAATGACCATTGCCCAAAAAACAACCACTGAGAAAGCCAGGCTGGGGTTTTTACCGGAAAAAAATATAAATCCGGGAGTCGTTATACCGAACTTAGTGCAGAACGCACCCAGTGTTCTAAAGAGAAATCCGTACGAATCATATCTTATATAATGTACTACCCCTCTGATGGACGGAAATGTAAGGACCGGTTGGAGTATAAGTACGAATACCAAACGTCCCTTATATTTCCGTCCAGAGTGATACATACTGTACTGACTGGTATATCATACGTATACAGGTGTCCTACGTAGTGCTTTAGGCTGCATCGAGACGAGTCCTGGAGATTGGCGCGTTCGCTGGGCATGCTGAGCATGCGCTGTGCGTATATATACTGAGGTTGCTGTTGTTGTAATAGTTTGCTTGCTGTGCAGCGCTGCCGCCAAGCAAATAAACACGGACTTGGAACTTGAAAAACATTTGCCCCCACGATGTCTATCTACGAGTACTCTATTAAATACTCGTAGCCTGCTCCATGTACGATATACCTGGCATTACAGGGTGCAGCAGCAGCAACAGCAGCGGCAGCGGAAGCAGCAGCATATGACACTAACCGATTTCCTACGTATGCGAGAGATATAAGATGCCTATGGGTGTGCTCGGCCGATTGGACTTTATGGTTCCTGCGGACAGGGCAACGGAACCTCTTATGATACTCTACCTTGTGTTTGGTGGTTGCGGAGGATGTGCTGCTCATCTACGTATACGGAGTATGGATGTTGATCGTACGTATTCGTGAGTTAACAGCAGCACAGCAGCAGCACTGACCTCCGTGCGTTCAAAAAAACGTCGGCCAGTATTCAATTTTGGCCGTCTGCAAACTAAACACGCCCGCCGAGTACGTTGTGATCAGAACAATCGCGTGTATTACTTATACCAGCTGATCTGATCTGATTCTAGACTGCAAAAGCAAGAACGCAAGGGAAGCCAAAGAAGATAGTGGAACCCGCAGGCAAGCTCCAGCGAGCGCTGTAAGTCAGCCAGCGGGTGTACGGTATGCTGGTGTAAAGGGTCTCGATCAGCCGTGGGGCTGACCTCGCATCTTGTGTGACCGAATGCATTTTTGGTGCAGCAGATCCGATCTTACCATGCCGGGTGGCCCTCCACGAGTACAACAGCACTCGGGCCTGCCCGTCCACCCCGTGCACTTCAAATCCAGCACAACACTGAACACGCTTTCCACTGAGCCATAAATAATCGGGACGCTACGCAAGATGTGATGCAGTGACGCATGGTGCGTGCATCTGACTTCTCTTTGGGCGCCCATTGAGCTTCTGTTCTGTCTGCTGTGGCCGCAAGCGCGTCCGCCAAAAAAGTATCTAGATGCACGCACCGGTCTCTCGCTCGTGGCTGGCCTGCGTATGGCAAACACTTATTTTCTCGCACCTGGTATGCCACGCACGATGAACGGCACTAGGGTTGCGGAGGAGTCTTGCTTGGTGAAGTCCCGGTAGCTTCTGTTGGGCCAACGATATATCTTCGTCCTCTTTGCGGCCGCAGTCTCCCGCCCAACATCGACGTAAGGGGTTTCACTAGAAGTTTGAAGGCATTATTTGACAGGGTTGGCTTCGTGCAGGCGTTTCAGTTTTTGGTGGCTCGCCAGATCCGAGATCCCCGAGATCCCAGCTGAACAGCCAACCCAAACAACAAGTAACCCGCAACCGACACTCTGTATCTTAGGGTGTGTCTCCTGGAACACATCATCAGGTGCAGGAGTCGCACGAGGTATCCCAAGTGTCGTAACGCACCCATACGAACCGAGTACCTGGTACAACAGACAGATACAGCAGTCGCAAATAATACGTCGTGTATACATGGAGGCCTAGCGGGAGCTTTGTACCGTACTAACATCAACTTGACGAAGGACGCACAACTACAGTTACCGCCAGTCGGGTCACGCCCCTTTGGCTGTTACCTTGGCTTTCGCGAGCGCACCCGTATAATACTGCTGTTTGCATGCAAACGTACACAGCTTTCAGTACGAAGTTGCTGGTTCGTTAGGGAGAAGGAGGAAAAATAAGCGAAACGACGACCGCTTGAGGTACAAACTGCGCAGCCCGATGCGGGGAGGAAGAGAAGATCCGGTTCGAAGGAGGCGTAGCACAGAAGCAACTACGCCTATAATATAAATAGGAGGGCAGTGAAGAAAGTGAAGAAACCCACCGAAACGTGGCCGTCTTCCTATTAATCGTCGAGATGGATGTATGTGTCTAGCGACAACTGCTTGTTGTGCTGCAGTCCCTCCCTGTTGTCTGTTCTCTACCATTATTATTGTTGAGTTGCCCAATTCCCTGCAAAGTCGATGGCATTCCGGCTGACGCACTCTGCCACTTTTTGTACTGCGCCACCCTGAAACCGTTACAGTTAAGTTACAGGTAGTGCGTTATAGAACGCCCTCATGCAGAACTCCGAAGCAGGTTTCCGCTCGATGACGAGTCGTTGCGGATCTAGGCTCCACGTACGTGTCGTGAGAACATGGACCCGCTGCCGCAGGCGTGCCGCCGCCTCCACGGTCAGCAGCCAATGTCTCGTCTTTCTGAGAAGCTATGGTAGAGCTAAAATTGTTCTCGGAGCTCCCTCTGTCTCGGCTACGACGTATCGAAACAACACTCGTACACAAACGAAGGGTTCCATTCAGACGACACCAACCATCGGGACTTGGGACCTTTTGTGGAGCACCCATTGGCGGGAGGCTTCGGTGTGACGGCTGTGCATCACGATCTGGCAAATCCAAATAGCTGGCGCCGCTTGAGGAAAATAGTTGGAGGTGCATACGCCGTTCATGACGCGGTCGCGCTGTATATATGCGTTTGTTTCGTGTTCGCCTGGCGTGGGAAAAAACGCCAAAAACACGCCTCTGTAGAGGCCACGGGCCAAAACACGATAGTATGATGGTGGTATTTTTGTCGTGTTTAAAAGCTTCATGCTACGTACCAGGTACACAGGAAGAATGGTGGAGCAAGCTGAACGAAAACACCTTCCAATGTACAGCTGCGGGCGATTGCTCAACTGCTGATCTTGCGGGCGGCCGTCCAACGGCTGCGCATCGTCTCCGCCGCAACAAAAACGTAAATATAGGCCTACTCCTCCATACCGATCGGACGATGAAACGAGGACGACGTTCTTCTCCTTAAATGTTCTTCTCCGCAAACATCCGGACTACTCACCACGACCAAAACCAAAGCAACAACGACCACGACGACAACCACCACCACGGACAACAACTAACGCAACTTAAGCCGTTTTCACAAAAATTCCGCTCGCGACGCAAGCTCGGTCTGCTTGCTCAGCCCCAGCCTGTGCACGCTCCCGCCCGACCCCCCCGCCCCGTCCCTCCTCCTCTTCTCCCCGCGCTCGGACCCAGCGCCACCCTCGCCCCCACCGCCATCCACCTTATCCCCACCCCTATTGCTCCCCTTGACGTAACCCGGTCGTCGGACCACCCGCTTGCCGACCTTGACCGCGGTTGGCGGGTCCTTAAGGGCAAAGCTTCGCGCGACGTGTCCGAGGTGGAGCGATCGGACTTGAAAAATCGCTCTGCTGTCGGGGGCGCGCGCTGCGTAGGCGCGCACGTGGCTCTGGAAGGCCGCGCGGGCGCGGTCCAGCAGGCTTTTCTCGCCCGCCACGAGGAGCTGCAGTCCTTGCTGGAGCTCGTAGGCCAGCTGTCGTTTGTGAGAATGGGGGGAAGGGGGGGGGGGGGGGGGGGTCGGGGTATCCAAGCGAGCGAAGGAGCAAAAAACAGGTGCTTAGTGAGGTCACCGTTAATGCCGTCAACACGCTTACCAAAAAGTGCTGAAATGACCCTACTCTAATTCCAAGTAGTTTGTCTTCCAAACTGTGGGTGCAGTTGATGAAGGGGTTAAGATGCGCGGCGTGCGAAAACAAAATGACAGGTATGAAGAGCAGTGCCAGAGTTTCCTTCGCGCACGTGTTCGTCTGAGGACAGGACGTTTTCTATTGAATCGTTTTACCTTTCCTCCTGTGGAAAATCGGTCAACCACAAAGCACAACAAAAAATGCTACAGTACACAAATGTTCCCATTAAAAAAATGGACGCCCCCCCCCCGCCCCCCACTCCTTGCCGTTCTCGCGCAGAACAGTTTCCCGTTTTTGACATAAAACAGCACCTCAGATATTACACAAAGCACCACCTGGAACAAAACTCATGGTAGCAGTACCGCTTTTCCTCATCGACCGGCAACAATGTCAAGAGCCTCGCCCCAACCCCCCGTCCCTCACCTGCTCGTCTGCGCGGCGCGCATCGCGCTTGCCCGCGTCCGCGGCGCACAGCACCCCTTCCAAGGACAGCGGCTTCGGCCGCAGCCCCCTGGCCTCGAGCACGCCAAGGTAAGCCGCCTCCCGCGGCAGCAGGAACAGCAGCGAGTGGCCGCGCTCCCCCTTCCTCGCCGTGCGCCCCACCCGGTGCACGTAGTCGGCGGTCTCCGCCGGAGGGTCGTACTGCACGATCCAGTCGACCGTGGGGAGGTCGAGCCCTCTCGCCGCCACGTCCGTGCAAATCAAGACGCCGCTGTTCGCCGCCCCGAACGCCCGGTACGTCTTTTGCCGCTCGATCTGCGGAACGTTCCCGTGCAGACGCCTCACCAGGCAGCCGGCGCCGAAAAACCCACTGTCACCAATTTCACCACCGGCCTTCTTCTTGCCGCTCTTATCGGCGGTCGCGCTANCAGTACACAAATGTTCCCATTAAAAAAATGGACGCCCCCCCCCCGCCCCCCACTCCTTGCCGTTCTCGCGCAGAACAGTTTCCCGTTTTTGACATAAAACAGCACCTCAGATATTACACAAAGCACCACCTGGAACAAAACTCATGGTAGCAGTACCGCTTTTCCTCATCGACCGGCAACAATGTCAAGAGCCTCGCCCCAACCCCCCGTCCCTCACCTGCTCGTCTGCGCGGCGCGCATCGCGCTTGCCCGCGTCCGCGGCGCACAGCACCCCTTCCAAGGACAGCGGCTTCGGCCGCAGCCCCCTGGCCTCGAGCACGCCAAGGTAAGCCGCCTCCCGCGGCAGCAGGAACAGCAGCGAGTGGCCGCGCTCCCCCTTCCTCGCCGTGCGCCCCACCCGGTGCACGTAGTCGGCGGTCTCCGCCGGAGGGTCGTACTGCACGATCCAGTCGACCGTGGGGAGGTCGAGCCCTCTCGCCGCCACGTCCGTGCAAATCAAGACGCCGCTGTTCGCCGCCCCGAACGCCCGGTACGTCTTTTGCCGCTCGATCTGCGGAACGTTCCCGTGCAGACGCCTCACCAGGCAGCCGGCGCCGAAAAACCCACTGTCACCAATTTCACCACCGGCCTTCTTCTTGCCGCTCTTATCGGCGGTCGCGCTACCACCGCCACCGCCGTCAGCTCCCCCCTGCCCCCCCCCTTGCCTTCCCCCCTCTCCAGCAACTCCTCCTCCTCCTTCTGAGCCCCCCTGGCCGCCCGCCGCCGCCGATGCGGAAGGAGGCGGAGCGTCTCCGGGCCACCCCGCGCGGCGGAAGAGGTCGTGGTGAAAATCGACAGCGTCACACGTCGACATGAAGACCACCACCTTCTCTTGGGCGCGCGCGCGAAGGAATGCGCACAGGGCCGGCAGCCGCAGCTTCTGCGTGACGGTCATGTAGTACTGGACCAGCTGGCGCGGCGTGCTGAACTCCTCCGTAGACGCCGCTGCCGCCTTAGCGCGCTGGGAGGTGCCGCCATTGCTCTTGGGTGCTCCTCGCTCGCCCGAAATGAGCGTAGCTTTGCCGGATTCGTCTACGGATTCAACAAAGTTTGCGTCCGCGTCGACACGCATATGTCTTCATGGGGAGCAGGCAGAGAGGAGGATGGGGGACATCGGAAGCATGGAAGGCGGTGCCGGGGGGGGGGGAGCAGGGGGGCGTACTCATTTGTTGCTTGCCTTAGTCATTTGACCATTGACCACGCGTCCCTTTCGAGACGGAGCGGGGGGGGGGTTATGCATACAGCATGATTGTGATCGATCGGCTTGGTTTGCTTTGTAGCAGTAGCGGCGACGGGGCGCGGGTAAAGTTGGACGTATTGAGTATATAGCGCCACTGCTGCGGAGAGGTACTGTAGGTACGACCGCGAAAAAAACGAAAATCTGACACGTAAGTGATGACGAGGCAAAGCAAGCTACTCGAGCGTTTTTGTTGCCACGGGAGCCGAGATGAGACACAAAAACGAAATTCATGTATAAATATGTAAACTCGATTTCTCGTGCGACAAACAACACACGGACGTTTTTCAACCTACCGCTCTACACACGAAAAAACACATTACAAATTCAAGTATGTCCTTCAACCTACCGCTCTATTGAATGCATATTTATATGTAATCGTGTTTAGCAACTATTTTTAGTAGATCTTAGTTACCACCAGGAAGGAGAGAGAAAAGAAGGGCGAATATAATCAAAGAGATGGAAAGAAAAAAAAAGAAAGAAAGAAAAAAAGTAGACTCACTTGGAGAGAAGCACGGCGGCTAGACGGGACACCCCCTTCTCCAGCGTGGCCGACACCATGACTGTCTGCCTCCGGATGACCTTGATTGAGGGCACCACCACTCCCCCCTGAACCCTGGTCCCCCCCGCCGCGCCCGACCTCACCGACTTCGCGCTCTGGTCCAGAAGCTCCACGATCTCCTTCACCTGCAAGAACATAGGGGATGCCGAAAGCTGAATTGAGATGCATCGAGGCGCAGACGCTCGTTCGGCAGCAGGGGTGCGTGCGCCTATATATTATGAGGCGGTTCACTTGAGGGGCGCTATACCTCACTCAAAAACTTACTTTTGAGAATAGATGGGAGTGCTATATACCCGATAAACTACATCATGTCCTAGGTAAACGTACACAGTGCAAGACACCGAGCTATGATAAGAAACAGGAGAGCTGGCCCTATGTAGGCTGGATTTCTTATTTCGAGGACGGGTGCGTTCTATACCAACGTAAGTGCAACGAACTCTCGATGTTTTTAGTTTCCTGTAAAAAGCTCAGCCTGCCTTTCTTATGTGCTCGTTTTTCTTGATACTAATAGGCGTCCTGTACTGCTGTATTGCGAACAAGCATGAGAAAGTTCCTCAGTGCAGGAGCCCCGTCAGTCGTTTTTTTTTTGGACAAAAAAGTGTTACTCCTATCGCAACCATTCCTTGCAAATAATTATTTTAGCATTGGATGCGTTATAGCCGATGGATGTCGGTCGAGTGGAGGTGGCGTGGATAGTCGTTAGGCTGATTCGGAATGACGCTGCATCGGTCAGACGTTTGACCGACCAGGCTCGCACAAAACGTGTGCTATTAATAGTAGATAGGTTTAACAGGCGCTCCTTGGGCCCACACATAAGACATAAACATCACGAGTACGCGAGTATCGAGAGAGAGAGAAGGGAGAGTCCCCATCGGGGAAGAGCACCTATTTCTAAAAAATTAGGAATCTCTTCTACCCTTTACTCTTGTCCTTGCCCCTTTTGTCGGGGTTTCAAAGCAGGGCTCCCCTCCCCCTTCCTCCCACCGACGGCACACCCATACAAAACCTAAACAATAAATCACTTTTGATTCTGCCTCCAGAGCCTACCTGCACGCCCACGACTACGGCAATGCATGACATGACATGAGTACACCCCACGCCTGGTCGGTTAAAACCCGACGTGCTCCGTCCCGGCAGTCTATGGTCATACGACTACGGCCATACATGACATGAGTACACCCCACGCCTGGTCGGTTAAAACCCGACGTGCTCCGTCCCGGCAGTCTATGGTCATACGACTACGGCCATACATGACATGAGTACACCCCCCCCTCCCTCCCTAGCGTCCAAGCTTACCCCGCCCCACTACACACCCGCTTTCCTCACTGCTACCCAACCTTCAACATATAACACAAGCCGATATGCCAAAGCTCGGTTGAATTCGAAGCCATCACCAACGAGGCCTACTTTTCACCGTCGGTGAACCCTGTAGGTGTAATGTGGTAATTTTAATTGATGGGAGTTATCCACGAACTACCAAAGTCACGGATGCCGCGCCGGTAGGTGACGCCGACAGAAAAACAAATTAGCCATAAGCAACATAGTTATTGCAAAAAACGAATATGGCAAGGCGCCTTGGCAGGAAACATGTGACCCTGGGGCGAAGACCACAAAAAAAGCAGTACAGACGGAGGAGGGAGCAAACTGATTGATTGATTGGTGGATTGATTGGTTGATTGATTGATGGATTGATTGGTTGATTGATTGATTGATGGACGGATTTATTGATTGACTGACTGATGGATTGATTGATTGATTGATTGATTGATAACTTGGTTCAATGGCCCATTGATTGACGATTGGTTGGTTGGTTTGTTTGTTTGCTTGTTGATTGATTGGTTAATAAATGATTGCTGTACGTGCAGAGAGTCTACCACTAGAGTCACTGGCGTCTCTCTCTTGCCTGTTTCTCGAAGCCTAAGTCGAGGAGGCGATCCGCCTCGTCCAGGATGAGCCACCTCATCGAGTCTCTGCGGAAGCACTTGGTGGTCTTGAGGTGGTCCAACAGCCGGCCGGGCGTGCACACGAGAATCGTCACCCCTTTCCGAAGGCGGGCCTTTTCGCTCTTCCGCCGCTCCCCCCCCGATATGCTCCCGGGAACGAGCCAGATGAAGGGTCGCACCACTCGGGTGAGAACCTTGACGAGTTTTATTTCAGCGAGGGGACGAAACACACACGAAACGCAACGGTGCACAAGGCAGTAATGGTTTGTATCCGTCGAACGTTTTTTTTTTTTTTTCTCGCGGTTGTCCGAGTTTTGCTTCGTCCGCATTTTCAATTATGGGTATTTTAGGGGTGGGAGTTCTTCACGGGCGAGGCATTGTCCAATAACTACTCACCCGATGCTACGAGTACGTAGTGAAGTGCGAGTTGCCTTCAAGTACAATTCGACCTTTTCAAGCTTGAGCGAAAAACATCTGCCCTTGGCTTCACCCCAAGACTCTCACGAGCGACAACTGCACGTAACAACCGCACCGCTTCGGCCCACAATCACCCCAACAACCCCATGGTGCCAGGAACAGCCAGCCACCAGACACCGTACAGCACCAGTACTACCGCAGCAACATCGCGCGAGCTCGAACACATACCATACGACCCCACTTGCGCAGTTTTTTTGCTCACCTCCAGAATCTGAGCGCTCAGCTCTCGCGTGGGCGCAAGCACGATCGCGAGGGTCCCCTTTTCCCTCTCCACTTTCGGCTCCATTGCCGCCAAGTCGCAAAGCATCGGCAGCAGGTACGCCAAAGTTTTCCCCGACCCGGTCTCTGACTTGACCACGGTGTTGTGACCGGCGGCCAGCACCGGCACGCTAGCCAGCTGACAAACCGTGGGGCCTGCGAGCCCCATGCCACCGCCCCCCAGATCCCCCTTCGGCTCCTCAAGGTGGGACACCATTTTCGGGGGTAAGTCTAACCCGGCGAACGTCGCTCCGGGGCCAACCGCCATGACGTGGCCGCTCCGTGCGGAGGGGAGCGGCTTGGCAGCCGCGCGGCGCGACAGCTCGCGCGGGCGGGCGTGGTACTCGGGGAGCGGCACAGTAGTAGCTCCGCCGGTGGAGCCGTCATCCGTGGTGTTGACACGCCCCCTGTTCTTGCGCGAGCCGAGAACTTGACCGTTTTCTGCTCCGCCGCCGACGCCGACGCCGCTGCCGCTGTTGCTGCTGCTACCGGCGGCGGCCTCTGTCGGCGCGCTGTCTTCCTCGGCAGTGTCTTCGTCGGCCGGAGCTGGTACGGCGATCGCCTCCTCGTCCTCATCTTCCGTGTCCATGTCCGCCGCGCCCACGACGCGCGTGCCGACTACGGCAGTGTCGACGCCGCTTGGCTCTGACCGATCGGGGCTACCGGCAGATTGCTCCTCTTCGAGTTCAGTGGGCTCCCTCGCCTTTTTCTTGCTCTTGCCCCCGTTCTTGACCCTCTTCGACCCCCCCAGCGCGCCGGCCGCACCGCCGCCGCTCTCCATCAGCGCCGACAGGATCTCCATAGCTTTGGACGCCTCGCCGCCCATGTCTACCGCCTTCGTCCGCACGGAGTTCGGGTGTATGTCGGACGGCAAGCCGCCGTCCTTGTCCTCCTCTACCTCCTCTCCTGCTTGGCCTGCGGCGCCGTAACCGCCGTAACCGTCGCCGCCGCCGCCGCCGCCGCTTGCCCCGTAGCCCCACCCACCGCTACTCGAAGACGACACGGGGGTTGACGCCCGAGCCTTTGCCGCGACGACGTGGTCGTCGTCATCGTCGTCCCACCACTTGCCACCGGCCTTCGCCATGGCGGCGGTGGCCTTCGCCACCGCCGCGGCCGTAGCCAGCGCCTTGCGGTTCTTATCCGGGCGCTTTGGGTCGACCTTCTTAGAGGGCAGAATAGCATCTCCCCCGGTGAAGTCGACCACACCGTCTGAGGACACCGGTCCCGGCGACCCCACCGTCGGCCGTTTTCGTTTCGTGGCGCGCGCAGACGAAGACAGCGAGGTGGAAGAGGGGGAGGACGAGGAGGACGAGGGAGTTGCTCGCTTGGTGCTGCTCCTCTTCTCTTCCCCTGGTGCGCCACGACTTGCCTTGGACGTCGTCCCTCGCCCCGCCATCTCCAGTACTCGACGGCGTTCGTTCGAGAGCTCCTTTGGCGTTCCGTCGCCGCTCACCGCGGTCGGCTTGTTCCGTGCCTTGGGGCTGCGGTGGGCTGCGCTGCCGCTTTGGGAGGATGCATCGGCGCCTGACCGTGGCCCGGCCCGACGTGCAGAGCCCGCAGCGACTGCTGCTTCCGAGGTGTTGGTGCTGACTGGGTGGTGGGGTGATCGCGCCGTCGTGTCTTTGTTAGAGGTGTCGTTCTTTTGAACGCCATCTTGCCCCCCTGGTGATTTTTCCGACGGCTGAGTGGGAGAGGCTGCGGATGGCACTTCTTGGTTCTTGCCCTGGGCGCTGGTGGTGGTGGTGGTGGTGGGAGGACGAGAGCCAGTCCGGGCTTTGTCCGCAGAGCTGTCATGTGGTTGTTGGTCGGGCTGAGCTTGGCTCTGTTTCTTCTTCTTCTTGGCCCACGCCTTGCCGCCGCCTCGCTTCTTGCTGCGAGAGGAGGGTGCCGAGGCCACCGAAGGCTCGGATACCAAGTTGAGCTCGAGGCCATCGTCCGCCATGACTGCGTCGTCGTCGTATCTAGCCCCTCTGTTGATTGATACCCATCACATCAGCTCGACAGACGGGACTGTAAAGAAAGGGTTTCCACCGCAATGCGGAGGCGTGATGGTCTGCCAGGAAATGTGTGTTCCTGGAGAGAGCGCACTGCTTGTGTCCATCCCCTTGCTTGCTGTCACGGTCAGGGTGCTGCACGCACGAAACGAAGGCACAATAGTGCCAGACTGGACCATGGGTCCGGTGTACATAAATGACAAGGCAGTGGTTGACTTGGTTCCGTACGCGGCCCGGCACGTAGCTCTGCGTTTAGACGTCGGGCCCTTTGCGCTGCTTTACCTTGCGGTCTATTTGTACATCTTCCAGTACGATATCAAGGACGGATGGGGCAACGCGGTGGTGTTGGTGGCCCTCCCTGCCTTGCTGGTGTGCCACCTGCTTGTGTTCCTGTCGACCCAGTGGAGCGTTCGCTTCATGTGTCTGGTGTCGCAGCGGAGAGTGGCTTCGATCGACCGCGCAGAGGTGGGAATCGTGGCCTTCGTCTTGTCTCCATGTTCTGCTACTCGCAATGGTACCCAGGGGTACTCAGTATCGTAACCTTTTCTCACGCAGCAACCGAGTGTGTGATGCCCTCGGCGAGATAGTCGTTATGTACACACCTGCTGTTGGCACCCCTCTTGGTTTGTGACCACGAGCTAAAGCACCTCGTGGCACCAACACAGCGGCAGTGTAAGTATTGGTAATGGGCCAGTTTATCAAACACGGCGGTGGTACGCATCATACCTCTGGCAGCTCTGATGCATCAACAACACACAGGCTATTTCATGACGAGCTGCAGAGCCCTTGACCTTTTACTCTAAAAGCATGTACCTACGTGGGGTAAAAGCAAAGCAGTGCTCGTTTGGGTGTACCACACTGACAGGCACAGGTACCACCAGAACCGGGTACCAGGTACCGCCGCGTAACGCGCAAGATAACGCATTACGCACACGCCGAGCGATGCGTCTTTCATCGAAAGGTCTCGACGAGATATTTCCTACTATTAATAGTAATAAGCTCCCATTTCCGTTTTGTGGGTCATCTTTGTTTGGGAGGGAACCGAGGAACCCGGTTCGGAAAATTATCCCCCGGGACCCGCGGGTGTGTTACCTTGCGGGTTACCTGGTACAGCAGTAGTTACCTGGTGTACGCACGGTAGGTGGGTGCGCGGATGGATGACTAAAAGTTCGCCGGGGCACGCGCCGCCATCAACGGAATTCACTGCTGCTGCTGCTGCTGCTGTATTAACACGCACCGCAACACCTCAACGCATGTTAAATCAAATTGCGGGCACAGGTGAAAAGCGGCCCAACCTGCACATCTCGTGATGACGGAAGACCGTCGCGATATTGTTTCTCTCTATATATACCCGTGGGTGGGGGGAAACGAGAGCGAGCGGTAGCTGGAAAAAATGCACGTACAAAAGTATCACACGTGCGAGTCTGCGGAGGCTCGAAGCCGACGAAGGGACTGACTTGCTGTGTAATGCTACAAGTTCATATGATATGTACGAGTACTGTTGATAGGCCTCGCCGCGCTCCTGTGAACAGTACCACTATGTCCCGCAATATAAGAAACGTTTGAACATCATATTAATATAAATACGTCCCCTATATTTCGAGACAGAATGATGGTAAAATATGATCAGCACAACCAGCGCGCGAGAAGACACCCCCCTCTCCTCCTTTCCCGCCCCAACAGTCAAAACATCGAAACCCCCGACTGCAGGCGTTTTTTTTTTCGCGTCCAATAACCACTTATTTCGCCCGACCGTTCTCTCAGCGACCCCACACCCCACTCTTGCCACGCTGCCGCTTTTCGCTGTCGAACCTCTGCTTGCCCCCCGTCCCCGCCTCCCTCCCCCCCCCCAAAAAAAACAGAGCGTGCTCGTCGTGCCTGCGAAGCACTGCGGGTCAGCGGGGCTCGTTCCTCTCCAGCGACGAAGCAGCGGGATGGGCAAGCTCGGCACTGACGTCGGCAAGCGGGAGTCCGCATCAGGAAGCACGCTCGAGGTATGGTACATACCCCGGTGGCGACTACGACTACGACTACTCCGAAAGCGTTTCGCTAGACAGCTGCTTGCTGCTGCTGCTGCTGCTGCTACTGCTGCTGCTGCTGCTGCTGTTTGGAGCGTTTGCTGAACTGCTGCTGCTGCTGCTGCTGCTGCTGCTGCTGCTGCTGCTGCTGTTTGGAGCGTTTGCTGAACTGCTGCTGCTGTTTGGAGCGTTTGCTGGACTGCTGCTGCTGTTTGGAGCGGTTTGCTGGACTGCTGTATTATGTACCGATGTTTTTGCTTGTGTAGAAGGTATTTTGCTGGATTTTGCTGCTGCCGTAAGCGGGGAGTTTGTATCGGACAAGGCGTTCTGTAGTATTTCGAGGGACCAGTGAATAGGGGACCTACCTGGTATATACGGTAGACACAAAAACTAAATATTCAAGCATTTTTGCTATTAATAACGATATTTGGTCCCTAGTTACTATGGTTCTCCGTAATAGTGTGCGGAGTACGGTAATATGGTGTGGGACGCCATATAGTAAAGGGAGGGGAGATAGATTTATAGGTGCGTTTCATGAGAAAAGAGTTGTGGGCAGGCATGCCGCTATCAAGAGACGGATACTGCGGTGGGCATGTTCATCCAGCAGCTACTGCTGTAGCTCTCTCTCCCTTCCCAAGGCGCGCAACATGATGCGCATGTCCGTAAATACAAGAACCGTTTGGGTATGAATATGAATACCCAAACGATCCTTATATTTACGGACAAATTATTACCGGGTAATTACCGTTGTAAATCGAACGATATATATACCTGGTACCACCCCAGCCGGGCATACAGTCATCGTTTGATACGTACTTCACTTGTAGTCCACATGCGGATTCTGTTTCCAGTCCTTATATTTCCGGACAAGATTGTTACCCGGTAATTACCGATGCAATTCGAACGACATGCCTGGTACCACCCCAGCCGGGAATATAATCATCGTTTGATACTTACTTTATAGTCCACATGGGGCTCCTGTTTCCAGTGGTATGTATCTAGTGTATGTACCTCGTACTATGCAAGGGGTTGGTAGCCTTTTCACTACGGTATGTGTACTGCAAAAATTGTCCCACGCTACCCACGTCGCTTCCAAGAAGTTGGTCTTGAAAATCATGGGTACGAGTAGGTACACAAGCTCGGGCAGATAATCTACAGATAGATCATGATCTGAATCATCTGCAGCAATTCCCTCGCCTGTCGTTGCGAGAGGTTGTGCATGATCTGCGTAGTAATAGATCCAACCCAGAATGTGCTATATAGATCATCGCAGATTATACGGGCCCCACCCGGCAACATGAGCCGGATCATATATACTATTAATACTGCTGTAGATCGGGTATAGATCTGCCTTGAAAGGTCTACTGCTTACAGATCATGAGGTCCGAGCTGTGGAAGATTATCTCTTCCTCAAACATTGCCACAGACGATATATGTCGTACGTGCTTCCAAGAAGTTTTGTCATCAAAAACATGAGTACAGTACGTAGTACCAGTGTTTTAATCCCCTCCTTGCCCCTTTTCCTCTCCTTCACACCGCCTATAAACACGTTTTGCCTCATCTGGTTCGCGGCAAAATGCCCCCATCAGATAGCGGGACAGGTGTTCACCGTCCCAGAGCTCTGGTTCGTCTTCCACCAGACCAAATTCGTCCTGAGCAGCGGCGGGGG
Organism: Saccharina japonica; assembly: GCA_008828725.1. Classification (NCBI taxonomy): domain Eukaryota; class Phaeophyceae; order Laminariales; family Laminariaceae; genus Saccharina; species Saccharina japonica. Next base: position 57,981 of record MEHQ01001281.1, read on the forward strand.
CAAGGAGGGGTTCGTGAGACTGGAATTCCCATCGGAGGGGTCTTTCAAGGCCTACCTGGGGTGCCGGGGACTGAGGGATGAGGCGGCGGTGGCGGTGGCGACGGAGCGCTGGGGCCCGAACGTTCTGGACATCCCCATGCCCGCGTTCATGACGCTGTTCGCGGAGCACGCTGTTGCTCCGTTCTTCGTGTTCCAGGTGGCGATCGAGTTAGTAGAGGGAAGGAAGGAGGGGGTGGGGGGGGGGGGGGGGGGGGGGATGGGGTGGGGGGGGATGGGGGGCGCATCATTTGTTCTTGCCTTAGTCATTTGGACCAATTAGACCACCGCACGACCCTTTCGAAGTCGGAGGCGAGGAGTTAGAAGACAACCTCCAAACTTGGGCGCTCATTGCGTTTTTCTCATATATTGACATAAGAAACTTTTTGCTAATCTATCGCCCCTGTTCGCCGCCTGGTGGCACCATCTACTCCTAAGAATAGCGACGTTTCTCGCTACTAATTCAGTGTAACTGCAAACGCATACCATGTCACACTCGTCATTTTCTCATCTCCTCTAGCACATGCTTTCCTCCTTTAACCTTTCACATTCTCCGACACTGATGTGATTCTACTCTATGGCTTTGCCACATGGGGGTGTACTTCATTCATTTTCATGCATGGCCGTAGCCCGTATGAGACCCTAAACCCTCGCACCTCTGCAAGCCGGATGGCAACACGTTGGGTTTTCCAAACGACCAATCAGGCAGATGTTGCTCTGCACCGAGGGGAGGGGGGGGGGGGGCGAGAGAGGGGTTATGGACGAGAATAAATGTTTACCTGCACCTGGTGGTACTCCTTCGTATATATATATATAATTTTTATGTTTCACAACTTTTGCCATTACGTGTTGGCCGTGTTCCAGTGTTTTCACTAAGCTTGGGCAAACAAAAACCGAAAATCTCCGGTAGACATGCCAGCCATGAAACGACACTATACAGCGTTTTCCACCCCCCGAAGTTTCCACTTACATTGGCGTGTTTCCTCCGTTTTCGGGGAACACGGCTAATGTACAGTGATAACTACAACCATATCGATAGAAACAGCAGGGTAATTTGTACAAAAACAACCCAATGGATGCTATAACGATACACGGGTAATTTCTTCTTTCATCCCCATTACCCTCCCCCTCCACCGCGTGCCCGCCCCCCTCTCCCGGCGCACCGTCCTCGCTCCCTCCTCCCTGCCCTCCCCGATATCCTCATCCCTCCCTCCTCTCAGCCTCTCCCTCGATCGCCCTCCTCACACTCACCTCCATCTCGCTCCTCCCTCCCTCCCTCCCACCCAAGCCTGCTCCGTTCGATCCTCTGCGTGACACTGACAAGTGCACCACACATACGATACGAGCTACTGGTACTACGCGTCTTCTTCAACCCTCGTGATGCTCGTGCCCTTCGAGGCCATGCTGTGCGGGTGCACGGCAGAAGAACGCTGGAGATGCTGACCGCTCCATGCGCCGGAGCCGCGGTGTACGCCTTTCGCGCAGGGCCTGTCGGCGCTTCTCGCCTCCTAGGCGGTGAATCCGGGAGAGTGGTGGTCTCTCGTGCGCACCCCCCAGACAGTCGGCCGCGCATGACGGGGAGCTCTAGAGCGGCTGCGCTGGCAGCGGGAGGAGGCAGTAGGAGATGGGGCCTATCGGGTCCGGGGGAGTGAGATGCGGAGGCGGTGGGGCTTTGGCGGGGGTCGAGAATGGGAGATGGATCATGCGTGTCGGGCGTGGAGGGAAGCGGTGGGGAGGGGGGGGACGAGGAAGCGTCATGTCCGTTCGATGCTGCTGCTAGATCCGCGAGGAGTTGCGTGGTGAATGAGGCGATGCGACGGGGGAGGCGTGACCGCAGGCGAAAAACTCGCTTTTGTCGCGAAGGGGAGCGTGGGATCGCGTGGTGAGGTTGGAGGACTGGGAC
>MEHQ01001281.1:59943-91338 GCA_008828725.1 Saccharina japonica
AACACTTGGGCGCTCATTGCGTTGTTTCCATATATTACAAAGAAACGTTTTGCTAATCTTATCTCCTTCCTGTTTCGCCGCCTGTGGCCACCATCTATCTCCTAAGATAGCGATCGTTTTCTCGCTACTATTCAGTGTACCAAACTGCTCCATGTCACACTCGTCTATTTTCCTCATCTCCTCTAGCACATCCCTTTCCTCCTTGTACCTTTCACATTCTCCCACTATGTTGATTCTACTCTCTATGGCTTTGCCACATGGGGGGTGTACTTCATTCATATTCATGCATGGCCGTAGCCGTATGACCATAAACCCTCGCACCTCTGCAATGCCGGGATGGCAACACGTTGGGTTTTCACGAACCAGGCAGATGTTGCTTGCACCGAGGGGAGGGGGGGGGGGGGGGGGGGGGGGGGGAGAGAGGGGTTATGGACGAGATGAAATGGTTATACCTGGCACCTGGTGGTACCCCTTCGTATATATATATATTATTTTATTTTTCACACTTTTGCCTTTCGTGGTTGGCCGTGTTCCAGTGTTTTGCCTAGCTTCAGGCAAACAAAAAGACGAATCTCCGTGCTGCCAGCAAACATCGAAACGACACTCCTCCAGCCGTTTTTCCCCCCGAAAGTTTGAGTGATGTAAATATGATGCATTGGCCGTGTTCCTCGTTTCGCAAACACGGCTATGTACAGCTGTACTCCATATTCGATCAGAAACAGCAGCGGTATATGTAGCGTCCAGAAACAATGGATGCTATACGAATACGAACAGAGTTAACCCCTACCCATTCCCCCTCCCACCTCCCCCGGTGCCCCGCCCCCCCTCCCCTCCCCTCCCTCCCTCCATCCTCCCTTCCTACCTCCCTCCCTCCCTCCTCCCTCCCTCCCTCCCTCCTCCCTCCCTCCCCCTCCTCCCTCCCTCCCTCCCACCGTCTGCTCCCGCCAGATCCTCTGCGTGACCCTGTGGAGCCTGGACGACTACTGGTACTACGCTCTCTTCACCCTCGTGATGCTCGTGCTCTTCGAGGCCATGCTGTGCGTGCAGCGGCAGAAGAACCTGGAGATGCTCCGCTCCATGCGCCGCGAGCCGACCGTGGTGTACGCGCTTCGCGCCGGGCGCTGGCGGCGCGTCTCCTCCGAGGCGGTGACACCGGGAGAGGTGGTGTCTCTCGTGGCGCGACCCCAGACAGTCGCGAGCGCCATGCGGGAGGCTCAGCGGCGCGCTGGGGGCAGCGGGGGAGGAGGCAGAGGGAGAGGGCAGTTTGGGTTTCCGGGGGGGATGAGAGGCGGAGGCGGTGGGCTTGCGGGGGGGGGTCAGATGGGGATGGACATCGTGTCGGGCGGGGGAGGGAGCGGTGGGGAGGGGGGGGACGAGGAAGCTCTGTCCCCGTTCGATCTGCTGCTGATGCGAGGGAGTTGCGTGGTGAATGAGGCCATGCTGACGGGGGAGAGCGTGCCGCAGGCGAAAACCTCGCTTTTGTCGGCGGGGGGGAGCGGGGACGCGTGGGTGAGGGTGGAGGACGGGACCGACTCGCCCCTCCGAAAGCACATCATTTTCAGCGGCACGAAGGTACTTTTTTTTTGTTTCATAGTACATATCTGCATTGTCTGTCGATGCACGTATACGTAGCGAAGCACAACACGGAAGGGAAGTGCGCTGGTATCAACCTTCTAGGCATGCCTTAAAGGAAGAGCGTGCAGCACTACGAGTATGGCGGCCATTGATAAGGCAAACGTAGAGATAAGACAGGCCAAAAATCGACTTTTTCCCGATTTTTAACTCAATATGGTGTCCAAGCGATTTCTCCCGCTTTTTCGGCCTTACCCCGAGCGATTTCTCCCGGTTTAAGGCCGGTTTTGGCCTTATCCCCGAGTTAAGGCATACCTGGTATGTGGCCTTAAATTGGGATAAGGAAAAACTAGCAATAAGGCAGGTTCAAAAAAAAAAAAAAAAAAAAAAACGTAAAACAACTGCCTTGTCCCATTCCTGCCTTATTATTTGGTACCCACTGAACTCCATACTTGTTGTATATACCACCTTCCCTGACACCTTCAGGTCGGTCGGGTCGCCTTGCTTTTTCCGAAACCCTCGTAACTATATACGTATCGTTTTTGTTGTTTTGTTTTTTGCGTGTGTATATATATATATATTGTTTTTGGCTTCTCGCACAACGTTTCCCCTCGTACGTGGCATGATCACAGGTGCTGCAGCACGCTGATGAAGACAGCGGTGTTGGCGATGCCGGCGGTGGCGGCGGCGGCGACGGTTCGAGTAGACAAGGAGGCGGGGCGCAAGGCGGGGAAGGGGTCGCCTCTTTAGCGGGCCTTCCGCCCCCTCCGGACAAGGGGTGTCCCTGCGTGGTGCTCCGCACGGGCTTCGAGACGAGCCAGGGGCAGCTGATGAAGACCATCCTGTTCGCGACGAAGAGGGTGGCCGCGGGGAGCGACTGGGAGACAGGGGTGTTCATTTTCATCCTTCTCGTCTTCGCGGCGGTCGCGTCGGCCTTCGTCCTCGCCGAGGTGAGAGGATGGGGCGGGTAGCGGGTAACAATGTAGTGGGTAGTGGGTAGTAGGCAGTGAGTAGCGGGTAGCCGGTAGCGGGTAGCGGGTAGCGGGTAGCGGGTAGTGGGCAGCGGGTAGCGAATAGTGGGTAGTGGGTAGCGGCTGGTGGGTTGCGGGTAGCGGGTAATGGGTTGCAGTTATAGCGGTTAGCGGTTAGTGGGTAGCATAGCGCATATGATAGTGGTCAGTCGGTATATAGCGGGCAGGGCGTAGCGGGAGGCTGTTGCAGCAGTGTACACTTATCTGCCCGTGCGTGCGCATGAAGCGTCAACCCCTTAAGAACTGCCCCCACGTTTGGGAGACTAATTTTTATCCAAGAGTTTCGTCATTTTTGCAGTAGTGAAAGGGGGTGGATATCAGACGCTCTGCTGTCGCTTGTGGCGTGGGTAGACGGCCCCCTAGCGCTCAGCGCCTACCCAGTGCAACGTGTGTCGTGCTTGGTGGCGTCGTGTTCGCCTCCACCGGTAACCGCCGGCGGTGAAGCGTCGGACGCAGTTAATGTCTCACGTGGCTCTCTCGCTGAACGCTCCGAAATTTTTGTCATAAAGTTGTTAAAAAAAAGTACGCACGCCTTTCGTCGTCCCCTTTTCAGCACGTAGGAGACGGGGGGGGTTTTGTCGCTAACGCGCCAGGTAAACCCACCCGTTGCCATCTCGTCCGTTCTTCCGTCTGTCTGTCGGTTTTGTTCGTCTGTTCGTCGGCACGTTCGTCTGTTCCGTCGGTAGGGTCTCGCCGACGAGACCCGCAACCCGTTCAAGCTGGTCCTCCACTGCATCATGATCCTCACGAGCGTGATCCCCCCCGAGCTGCCGATCGAGCTCAGCCTCGCGGTGATGAACTCCCTCACGGCGCTCACGCAGTCGCTCATCTTCTGCACCGAGCCCTTCCGCATCCCCCTCGCCGGGAAGGTCGACGTCTGCTGCTTCGACAAGACCGGGACTCTCACCTCCGACAACCTCGTCATGAAGGGCGTCGCGGGGGCGCCTGGAGGCGACGGCCCCGACGGAGGCGGGGCGGGAGGGGGGGGCGGGGGTGGGGGCGGGAAAGAGGCCTCCCCGAAACCGGCTACGGTGACGGTACCTGTGGCCGAGTTGGGCGAGGTGCCCACCCGTATCCTGGCCGGATGTCACTCTTTGGTGACCCTTAACGGGGCGCTTATCGGGGACTCGGTTGAGGTGGCAACCCTCAAAGGCCTCGGCTGGGCCTGCCTCAGGGGAGGGCTCGTCGTGCCCAAGGCTTCCGCGAGGGCGACGAGAGCGCTTAGCAGAGAACGCGACCGTCAATCGGCGGCGGCGGCGGCGGCGACGGCGGCGGGCAATGGCTCAGGCGCGGCGGGCGGCGGCGGCGGCGGTGGTGGTAGCGGACCTGACCCCGCCTTGAGACCGCTTCAGGTGGCACACTCCTGGTCGTTCGACCCGTCGCTGCGAAGGATGTGCACAGCGGTCCACCTCGCCGCGGGAACAACAGGAATCGCGGCTCCCGGCCCGACCTCCGCGGGAGATCGCGAGGGTGTAGCAGGCGGTGGCGGCGGCGTTCCGGCGTTTCATGACCGCATCTGGATCGTGGCGAAGGGCGCCCCGGAGTCGCTGGAGCCCCTGCTGTTGGACGCACCGCCCAACTACCGCTCGACGTTCCTGCACCACATGGGGCAGGGGTCGCGGGTACTGGCGCTGGCGTACCGCGCGCTCGAGCCCGCGGTGGGCGTGGCGGCGTGTCGGCGGATGTCCCGCGCCGCGGCCGAGGAGGGCCTGCGGTTCGGGGGTTTCCTAGTCCTCGGCTGCCCGATAAAGCCGGACGCGCCGTACGTCGTGCGGGAGCTGCGGGAGTCGAGCCACGCCGTGGCGATGATCACCGGCGACGGGGCCCTGACCGCGGCCGACGTGGCGAGGCAGGTGGGGATGATCGACCACCCGCCTTCAAGGACGCTGGTCCTGTCGTTGATAGACCGAGGAGCGTCTACGGGGGGAGCGGCGGGGAAGAGCGGCGGTGGCGGCGGAGGAGCCGAAAACAACGGCGACGGGCGCACTGGTGTCAAGAAGGCGGAGGCGGAAGGCCTCCTCGCAGCGGCGGCGGCGGCGGCGGACGGAACTCCGGCGGCGTCTCTCTGCTGGGTACCCCTGGCGGGAGGCTTAACGGGGGCGGCGAGCGGCGGCGGCGGTACCACGGACGACGGCAGCGGGGTCATTCCCTTCGATGCTGGCGGCCTCGCCGCCCTGGCGGAGCGCCACGCCCTGTGCGTCACCGGCGACGTACTGCCCCACGTAGGGGCAATGGCGCTTGCCCTCCCCGATGCGAGCGCGAACCCTAAGGTGACAGCCACGGCCGTGGTTGGTCAAGACCGAAACGCGTCGGTGGCTACAGCAGCGGCGGCGGCGTCGGTGGCGCACTCCCCGCTCTCCGCCCTCTGCTCTCACGTGACCGTGTTCGCCCGCGTGTCGCCCGCCCAGAAGGAGCTGATCGTTGGCGAGCTGAACGCCACGGGGCGGACGACCGTGATGTGCGGCGATGGAACCAACGACGTCGGGGCACTCCGCCGCGCGCACGTAGGGATCTCCATCGTCAACTCTCCCGAACTCGAAAAGCGTCTGGAGGCGTTTATTGGGGGAGAGCAGAGGCGGGCGGAGCGGGACGGCCTTGCAGCAGCCGGGGACGGTGACGCCGAGGGCGGGAGCGCGCGTAGGCGTAAGAGCTACCGCGTGTCGGAGGCGAAGCAGAGCAGGATGCTGGCCTCGCGGGAGATCGAGGAGCAGGACCTTGACCCGGCGCTGGTTAAGCTAGGGGACGCGTCCATCGCGTCCCCCTTCACCGCCAAGACCACCTCGGTGGGGTGCGTTCTCGCGGTAGTACGGCAGGGGAGGTGCACGCTGGTCACTACCCTCCAAGTTTACAAGGTAAGGGAGGAAAACGCTGGGAAGTGGCGCGCCGTTCGCTGTTGCGTGGTCGGTCCCTCCCGAGGGCGTATGTAGGGCGTTTGAGGTTGAGACGCCCTATTTTTAGCTGTGTGTGTGCCTCACGAGCGCTCGCGTAGACGGCATGGTCCACGGGCCTTTGCTAGGGTGTAGCGTATGTTTTTACGTTCAGACACGCCTCTTTTTCGAGTGTCTGCGCACGCGGGTCGTCATGCGCGTGAATAGCAATGGTGGTGTCGAAATAGCTGTTGTCCGCGCGATTTCCTTTTGCACCTCACGTTCCCTTTCTGCCCACCTCCACCCCCCCCCCCCTTACCTCCCTTTGCCATCAGGTCCTGGCTCTCAACTGCCTCACCTCGGCCTACATGCTGTCGGCGCTGTACCTCAAGGGGGTCAAGCAGGGAGACGGCCAGATGACCGTCCTCGGACTAGTCGTGTCGGCTTTCTTCTTCTGCGCAAGCCGGTCGACCCCTCTCCGCCGCCTGTCCGCCGAGCGCCCCCCCGCGCGCATTTTCTGCGCGCAGGCCTGCTTGTCGGTGCTGGGCCAGTTCTCGGCCCACCTCTTGGCCCTCCTGGCGATAACGCGGCTCTGCGAGGAGCACGTTAACCCGGAGGACCCCTCGGTGATGCCGGATGGGCCGTTCCGACCCAACACGTTCAACTCGGCGGTGTTTCTATTATCGTCGGTTATGCAGGTGGGTCCAGTTGTAGTAGTGTTTACGACTTAAGCCCAGCTTGGACAAAAATGGTTGATATGATAGTCCACACTACCAATAAATCCTAAGTTATATCTTTCGTCCGAGAATTTTCACAGCCTTCTGAGAATTTTCCGAGAATTTTCCGAGAGTTTTCCCAGCCTTCTGAGAAATTTCCCAGGCGGTCGGGGATAAGGTTAGGGATTTAAGTAAAGTACACGCTCAACCATTTTGTCGAAGCTGGGCCAAGGTGCTTACAGCCCTCGGTGGGAGGGGCGGGGGTTGGTTGGGTGGGTGTATCTCGCGCGTGGGTTTTCGGTGTGGGTAGGCGGTTTGAAGGGGGACGGGGTGGTGGGGGGTCTCGACTTGGCTTTTTTATGTGGGCAGGCGGTTTGCGAGGGGAAAGGGGGGTGAGGGGGTAAAAGGTATCTATTTTTCTCCGCTGTTTCTGCCGCTGTCTCGCCAAGAGGCCTGAGGCACGAGGGGGGCTGCGATATATACGAAAGGCGTTTGTGCTGACAGCCCCTCGGAGCTCGGAGCTTCTCCATCTCCTCCGACAATTTTTCCCTCCCTCCGCGTCTCCCCCCCCGCCCCCCGATCTCCTCCGAAAATTAATTCCTCCCTCCAACCCTCCCTCCATCCTTGCCGCGCTCTCCTGGTCAGGTGAACACCTTCGCGGCGAACTACACGGGCCACCCCTTCATGCAGTCCCTCCGGGAAAACCGTCCCATGTGGTACATCATCCTCGGGGCTTACGCCTCCCTCGCGGTAGCGGCTTCCGGCCTCGCGCCCTCCCTCGAGGCTTGGCTGCAGCTCGCTCCGTTCCCAGAAGGGCTGCGCGCGCCCCTGGTAATGGTTCTAGCTGCCGACACGGCGCTGGTGTTTTTGGTGGAGAATGGGACAGGGTGGTGGGCGAGACGTCGCTCTGGAGGAGGCGTGTCGCAGAGGGGGTCGGGGAGGCGAGCGGGAAGAAGTACGGTTGCTGTTGGCGGCGGTAGGAAGAAAAAGGAACGGAAACGCTCGAAGCGGAGCGTTGACTGATTGGTTGGTTGCTTGACTTGGTTGACCGGCTGGGTGACGTAGGGACTGGCTAATTTGGCGGACCTAATGTGGCTGGCTTACTTACTGATTGGCTCAACTGACTGATTTGTGGTTGGCTTAGTCGCTGATTGGCTGACTTACTGATTAGCTGGCTATCTGATTGGCTGACTCACTGCCTGATTGGCCCACGAACTGATGGGCTGACTGCTGTGTAACTGGCGAGGTTGTATGGTATTGCATCGCATTGTATCGTATGACTGGAAGAGGCGCGTTTCGGTTGAATCGCGCTCGGCTCGGCTTTTGCTGTCGGAAGGAGGGCGCGAACTTTATTTTGCCTTCGCGTCGATGTTTCGAGAGAGGGAACCCACACGTCTTGCGTGGGGCCCACCCGTCTTGAGCGGGGCCCACCCGGCTTGAGGGGGACCCACCCATCTTGTGGGGGGGGGGGGGATCCTTGGAGGAAAAACAGGGAGGAAATAGAGTATAACTAGTGTGAAATATGGCTTCGTTTTATTTGCGCCTGTCTCCTCCGGAGTGCGATTTTGGCTTGTCTCGATTTGCCCTGTTCTCTGTCTAGGGGTGGGGCATATTTTGTTGTGTGCGGAGGCTACACGTACTACTGCTGTTGCTCTGAGTTATAGCTTCGTTTGTTGTTTTTTCCGGTGTGCCGCCTGTGCTGCTGTTCAGTGATCAGAATGCTACTGTTGTCCGTTTTTTGCATGTTGGGGATGAGGGGCGGTGGGAAAATTTTGTCATGATAGTTACGTAGCTTCTGCTTTCTGCGAGGCCTCTCTATGGCGTTGCCCTGTGTGCGTTATTGGCGGCATGCGGTTTGCAGTGTGTGGAGGCGGTGGGAGGTTGGGAGTATTGCGAGGTCACTTTCTTTCGCGTTCTGCGGGACCCCCTTTTAGCTACGATAGGTGTATTGGGGGTAGCCGCTCTTGGGGCGTTGGTCTGATGTGTGCGTTGTTGGCAGCTCGCCGTGACAGCCCGAGCACGTCAGTCAGATGCTCGATCCGAAAGGGAAATCACGCGACACTACTATTAATATTCCTCTTTCGGGAAGCGACCCACAAAAAAGTGAAAAGTGCCATCTATTTCAACGGTCTTTTTGTATTGTGAGCGCACACAGCCGTGCAGAAGTACAGTCGTGCAGTAGTGCCGGTTGCCGCTATAGTGCCGGTATGCGTCAGGCAACAATACCGGCACTACACGTAGCGGCAACCGGCACTGCTACTCCGCACGCTGCCAACACGTGTTAATACCATCTATCTGTGCCAAGCGATTTCACAGGCACTTTGTAAGCGGGCAGCCGGCACCACCTAACCGGCACTATAGAGGGACCACTACTTTAGTATCATGTTTGCGCGCGTGTGTCAGGTACCATGTGGTAGTCCGACGCCCACCCTTTCTTGTAATATTTTTGTTTTGTCGGAGGGTTTTGAACGATTGACTAGACTATAATTGCAGTCGTCGTATATTGTCGTAGGTGGTGCACCTGAAAAAAACTACCCGAGGGTATTTAAAGAAATGTAACCACATGGTCAGCAATCGCCGCCAACGCCGCCGCCGACGAAACCAAGGCTAAGTTGAAGACATACGGGGGAGAACAAACCCAGCTGATAAAGCCCGATGTGCACATTTTTTTTTTCTAATTTGTTTTTGCTAAACGTGTGGCATCTGCAAGTAACTGCCCTCCCCGCCAACAAACATCTTGTCCTCCGGCAGCAATACCCCTAATTGCTGGAGTCTCCAAAACCTAAAAAATGTGCTAGTCCGGATGCCTGACCCACCTGATCCTGTAGCCCGATAGCTGACAAACAACACACATACGAGCACACCAGTGACCTACGTCAACTCTCGGCTTCTAAGGTGTGCCCTGTGCCTTGAGTCGCACGCGACCCACCGAACACCTTGAATATATTATCGACATTGGCATTATACTAATTTACTGCACGCTACCAGGTATATATAGGAAGACAACCGCGGTTACTAACTGCGGCAGAGTCTTGTTATCGAAAGTGGAGCGCTACAGTTGTACACCTCGGAAATACAGTAGTGGACATCCTTGGCTCTACTATCGGCTCAGCGTGTCTCCAGGCAGAATAACCATACATATACACGTGGGCCGTGGGTAAAATAGAGTCGCCTCTAAAACACCGGTCTGCTTACGAGGATGCTACCATCGCCACCGAGGCCATTGCTGCTGCTGCTTCTGCTAAGGTCAACAAAACGTCAGAACACTGTGATCAATTCAACCCCCCCCCCAAGCTCCACACCACGCCAAAAGTGTCATCTAAACGTAAAAACCACAAAACAACCCCCACGACTACGGCCATGCATGAAAATGAAGTACACCCCCCCCCCCTCCCCCCAAACCGAGCTACCATCACTACAACTAGACGACAAGGCCGCAAGCTTCATGAGAACGAGAATGATTTCACGTCGTGCGCCCAACAGCAACCGCTGAACAACCAATCCCCAGGCTCCGCCACAAACAAACACAGAATACATGCTACATAACCCCGAGGAGCGGGGGTGGGGGTGGGGCTACTGCTGTTTGCTGCGCGTCCGAGCCATGCTGCCGCCTCTCAGGTATTTAGACTCGATCCGACAAATAGTCTGCAAAAAACGAAAAACAAAAGGCGCAAGGGTGATGAATGCCAAGCGACGCAACCATAGCAGAAAGACGAGAGATGCAGTGGAAGCGCACGACGAACAAGGCGCGGGGGGGGGGGTCGGGCGGGGGCGGGAGAGGGGGGGTGAAGGGTGGGGGTGTACTCGATATGCATGCATGGCCGTAGTCGTATGACCACAGATAAACCCTTGCATCCCTACAATGCCGGGACGGAGCATGTCGGGGTTTCACCGACCAGGCAGGCATTGCTAGCACCAAGCGTGAAGCGCCGTCAGGTGTTCGGCGAGTTGTATGAAGGGTGAGCTGCACCCTACTAAGAACCGCTTGTGAACCGGACTTGCATATGGATGACAGCTTCAATGAGTGGGGGGGTCAACTAGGCTCTGCAGTTGAAAAGTGTCGGCATGCAATTTTCCGGGTACTTTGATGCGGCAGCACTGACTGGGGGCATTACACGCAAACGCGCTGGCCTTTGTATTCGTAAGAGATTGGGGAAAGGAGCGGCGAACAGTTTCACTTTCGTTTGGGGTTGAAAATTGAACAAACCAATATCATAGCCAGCCATAGTTGGTGAACAGAAGTTGCCTGCGCGCAACGCTAGAAGGGGCTACAACTGCCTACGTATTGAGGAAAAGCTACTTTGTGACGAAAAACTAGCCAAATAGCCTACGAGTATCGATTCGCTGTCGGTGACTTACGAGTAGTCATCTGATATACCAGGTCGTTCGTAGAACACAGCAGCAATGTAATGCGCAGCTGTACGAACAGCAGTGCGTTTACAATGCGGAATCGGCTCTTACGGTTTCATGCGGTGGAACCCCAAAAACCCGTTCGAAGTTCGTCCGATTTTGTCTTTAATTTACGATCGTGCCGGTCGTGCCGCAGTTTCAGGGTCGAGTTTTTTTTTGTTTTTTTTTTGTAGCTGTGATCAATCGATCGATCGTGCATCATGCACTTTCTCTTACTCTCCTCTCAACTTCTCTCCGTCGTCTCCTCTTTAAGACCACCAAAAATAAACTCAACTTGTCTTTCAAGGGCCCTTTCTTTCACCAGCTCTGCGGAACCGAAGCAATTGCTACCAAGTAACTAAGTGGTTGCCTCTGTTGCAGACTGCCTACCGTGACCAAGAAGTCGTACCACAAGCCAAACGCGAGCATCTCGCCAATAGGTTACGAGCCACGATTCGCGAAATTTCCACTGCAAAGCAGCGGGCCACGAGGTACGCCGAGTAAAGACCACGCCTGAGGCCCGAGCTACTGCTTCCGCTGCGAGCCCCACCACAGAGCGGTCGAAAATCATCGCCATCTATCTCGAGCTACTACGAGCCGCAACAACTATTAATAGCACTGCTGTGAGCGACAACATCATACATCATCGGCGTACCGCGCTGCTGTGAAATTGGAGAACGCCACCAGCAAAAAAACACCAAGAGTACCCTCATCAACACCGTACGAGGAACCAAGCCACACCCTCGAGAGAAACCCAAACATTTTAGAGACTGGCACCGGAAAGCAGGTTTCAGTGTTAGCATGCAACGCCCTGACACGTTTGGCATGATGGAAGCTCAGGTCAGGCCGATCGAGGAAACGGACCAAGCGAAAGAAAAAGCAGGAGGACACAGGAGCACCGCTGCTGGCACCCGGTCTGCTGTACACTTCCGAGGGGACCCTGCTGCAACGCCAGCCGCATTCGACCGCGCCAACCAGGTCCTGTATGCGATCCCGTGCTTGGTGACGGACAAGGCGGTGACTCTCCTGGCGGGCATCCACGCCTACGGCGACTGCATGCCCGCGGCGATGGGCAGAAAAAGCCGTCAAAGAGCTCGAACCCAAGCCACAGCCATGGGCGCCGGACGAGGACCCCGATGATTACGTCATGCAGGCTACACGCCTTCGTAGCCGACTGGCCACTGCCAAAGAAACCTATCACCGTTCGGCAATTCACCGACATCATCGTACAAGGCCTTCCGGAGAACTCCCGGGACACCAAGCGGGGCACACACAACGACGACGTTGAGCTAACAAAAGGTCCAGCCCACCATAGGCCATCAACACCGTGGACGGACAGTCACGCATCTTTTTCGTGACAGCCAGTCCAGGTACAGATGTCGCATGGTAGTCTGGGCCCCATTTATAGGCCAAAGTTGCGGGGTTACTGTATGTGCTTGGCTTGATGTCCCGGTAGTTATCCGGGAGGCCTTGCTCGATGATGACAGTGCAAGCACCGATGCAAAAATGGTGCCCATTACTTAAAAACAACTTCACAATCAGCGTGCTATATATATATATATATATCCGTGCATAGGAGCTCCGCACGCACGGACTGGTTAGCGCGCAGGACGACGGCTGGTGCTGAGTGCCCGAACCCTCCTTTGCGACGCCAAAAAATACGCCTACAGTCAAATTCGATGACGATTTCAACAAGGGCTTTCAATGTTAGCTCTCGTCAACTTACGCCGCCGGATCACCACACGGGGTCTACTGAAGAAAAAATGCCATGGGCCGCTGGAGCGTCGTATCAAACGCAGGGTCGTCGGGATGACGGTTCACGGGATCACTGCAAAAAATCGTTTTGAGATTGCCGGAATGACACCATCCGGAATCGGTACAGCAGTGGTCGCTGGGACTGTTGGAGTTCTGGGTCGCCACAACAAAACAGCAACGAGGGGTCGCTGAAGAGGAGTCTTTCAGGATCGGGCCACAATATCATATTTCGGGATTGCCGGCGGAGAACGTCGTCCGGAATTGCCACATCATCTATCGTTTAGGGCTGGGCTGATGAGATTCCTGAGCATCATCATCGTTAGGACTACAGAAACAACGCTTCTGGGGTCACTCGATAAACGCCGTCGTTTGGGACTGCAGAACAATTTAATTTTCTGGGATCGCTGCATCATCACCACCTGGATCGCAAGGAGGGCATCTGTATCGCCCGGGGTCGCACGAACTTAACGCCAATACTAGTGGTGTCGTAGTACAGTTGCATCACACGTCTTCTTTGCACGGGAGGGCGGCATACATGTGGTGTAAAGCTGCTACTTGCGCAAAGGCTTGTTTCGTAGCAACACGACACGCCTTCTCTGTACTATTAACTATTAATAGAGCGGACAGAAGCGTGATTCTATGCATTTCTTGGTCAACAAAACTGCTCGTTGAAATAGTAGTATTGTTTCGCGTTTGTCTTCTGTACGTAATTGACTGTTATTGAGATGCAGTTACGCGTTTAGCAGTACGAGTATGAGGTACCTTTTTTTTCTAGCAAACCACAGTTCGACGTACAGTGGGTATGGTCCCTTTTTAAGGGACCCCGCGATAAGGGGAAACGGTATACAAGAGACCTAAAATTTATGCGCACCGTTTTAGCCCACTATAGTGATTATAAGGGGCCGGTATCAACTCTGATAAGGGACGTCGGTATATAAGGGACCTCCAATCCCGAACGCGCTATGTAAGGTCCTTTAAAAGGGGCTACCTTTTTGCTAGCAGGTCACACTGCTTTTCATCTGGCAATACTTATACTTCAGAAGTATTGCTCACGGCCAATACTGGCGTTGTACTTGGTGAAGTGTACGGAATCATATCGCACCATGACAGCAACTATCACAATAGAAAAACAGAATTAAACACGCACCTCGCCCTCGTCGAGATCAAATCCCAGTTCGTCGTCCGTCAAGTGGTCGAACTCGATCCGAGGCACCACCGCCAGCTCCGCGATAGTGACAGGGACGACGTCCACGTTTCCCCGGTATCCCGCCACCAAGGGCCGCCACCGCCGGTGCAAAACCTCACCACCGCCTTCGAAACCGTCACCAGTCGCCTTCCCACGTTCCGTGGTTCCGCTGCCACCACCGCCGCTGCTGCAGTCCCCACCTCCAATACGCCTACTTGTTGTGGTTGGGGGCAAGCGAGATGCCCCTTGGTTATACATGTTACGGTTGGGAGAAATGGCCGTTACGCCTGGCTTCGTCTCTCCACCGCCCTCCACCTCCGGCGTGCTATCCGATGCCCAGTCGCCGTCATCGTCCGAGGTGGAAGGGACCAGGTTTACCGCGGTTTCCCGAGCCTCACGTGCCGCCGGTGGGTCCTGAGAGAGACACCGCCCCTGCCGTCGCTCTTGCCGGCCCCGCCTGGCGGCAGCGTCATCCTTATCCTTATCGCCGCCTTTCGCCAGGGAGCTCGCCACCACGCGCTGGGGCACGTGACACCACCGCTCCCGATCCCGATCGTGCGGCGATGTGACGTCGGAACTTTCTCCCGGAAGTCGTATCACCAGGGGTGGCGACCGCTCTAGCGCTTCCTCGTCCCCCTCGCAACTCGAACATGTGCTGTCACCCGTCATATCCCCGCCGCGTTCATCTCCTCGCCCCCTTTCCCCATCCCCCCTCCCGTCCCGCCTCCGCCGTCGCCGGCGCTGGGAATCGTCCTCTGCTGTATGGCCTCTCTGAGTCGTCCAACCGCTACTCGTTGCGGCGGCGCTCTCTCCGCTGCGAGAGGCAGGGCTCGAGTGTGCGCTCCGTCGCTCGGTCGGCGGTGATGCCCAACCCCCAACGTCTCCCCCCTGAGCAGGCTGGTTTCGAACAGCGTTTCCCGCCGGGGGCGACGCAGGGGCCGCATGGCCTCTTGGAGCGATCGATGCCGTCAAACTTCTAGCGCCAGCGGGGCGAGACAGTGCAGCGGCAGCGGCGGCGGTAGCGGTAGTGGAAGTGGCGGCGGTGGCGGCGGGGGAAAAGGGGTCGGAACCGATGCGGCCTTCTTTGTTTGCACCGCGCGAGAAAGGCGGAGGCGGTACCACCGCCGCCGCCGCCGCTGGTCCCCACAAGAAACTAGTGTTAGTGCCAACCTCCACCATGGGTACCCTCGTGCCTGTCGCCGATGCCTCTATGGGCTGGTCCGTTGCTATCTCCCCCGGTCCCGTTTCCTTCCCAGACTCGGACAGCGGTAGCGGTAATGCTTGACGGTCTGCTGACACTTGCTCCGCAGCCTCAGCCGCAGCCGCGGCCACAGGCGCCGCAGCGGCTGCGGCAGCGGCGGCATGGATACCAGGCGCGGGCCCGGAGGACGACACTGACAGAAACGGGTGATCTACAGACAATCGAACTGGCTGTAGCGGGGACTGCTGCCGTGGTATCGAGTGTAACTGCTGGGGCTGCTGCTGCTGCTGCTGTCTGTCGTGCATCGTGGCCTGCAGTCGGCGAAGCTGATGCTCAAGAGCCGACAGCTGCCGCTGCTGCGCCAGGAAGTAAACCCTCGCCGCGGGGTCAAGCGCCAGCAGGTCGAAACCACCGTACCGCGGCACCGATGCGTCATCCGGTTGACCCCCTCCATCCAGAGGCGGCAACGGTAGCGGTGGCGGCGACGGCGGTGATAGCGGCGACCGCGCCCCCGCCCCTTCCCCCTCCCCTGCCCCAGATGTACGCGGTATGAGGGTCGATTTTTTTCCTTCTCTCTCGAATGTCTCGTCCAAAAAAAGGGTGCTGCCGGCACCACGACCCCCACCGACCGCCCACGACTCTCCTATCGGGCGAGCGCCAAGTGTCTGAAAAGGGTGTTGGTTCACCCCCGCGCCCTGGTGGTGCTGGAACGGTGATGGCGTCACCACTGCGACGGCGGCAGGGGCGGCGGTGGCGGCGGTGGGGACGGAAACTCTTCCGACACTGGCCGGAACGCCTCCGTTCTGCCCGGAGTGGAAGGACGCAGAAGGCGCGTTGACCACCGTCGGCTGAGGAGCGATTTTTGCGAAGGGCGGAAGGGCAAAAGAGAAAATCGCACCACCGCGCAGTTGTTCAGTTGCGTGCGCGTGTGTGTTTGTGTTTTTGTTTTACCGTTTTTCTTGTGGCTTTTTCCTGTTACCCCTCTTGGCACCTATAAAAAAGAGGCCACAGCAATGAGAGGCGCGGTCTCGTCAACCGTAAAATCATACTAACCGTGCGAGCGCGCAGCAGCGTGGGTACGTACTGCAGTATCATATCGCGTGCGCATCGTCAACTAACTAGATTGCAATCCGAAACGAAAACCAAACCATCCGAAAGCCCGACCGCCTGCATTGCTTCGTGAGGTCGATAATGGCGTAAACGTCATTAGTTTCCGTGAAATTCCCCCCTCTCAAGTCCCAATACTATGCCATGAAACATTTTCGAGAAAATGTCCCTCTTTTCTTTTTCGGGCATTGCGGCGCACTTCGCGGGCTCACACCTTTATGGGCGGCGCCATCGGGGCCGGAGCAGCAAGGGGCTCATCAAGGGGTTCCTCAAGTGGCGGTGGTGGTTCCGCGTTGTCTGCGCCCGAAGCCGTCGCGTGGTGTCTGCTGTGCCACCTCGCGCCCTGGTCCCCGGCATGCCGTTGCAGCTGCGGCGACGGTGACTCAGTTACCTTCGCTGCTGATGTTGCGGTTGGAGCTGCCGCTACCGCGGGAGTCACTGGAGTCACTGGGGCTGAAGAGCGAAGATAACTATCTCGCGCCAGCTGCGGCGTCGCTCGTTGCCTGCTCGGAGAGGAAGAGGTGGGTGGGTGTGGCACGCGGATGGGGGGGAGGCGTACTCATTTATTGCTTGCCTTAAGTAATTTGGCCATTGACCACGCATCCCTTTCGAGACGGGGTGAACGCCATCCAAGCCGTGCAACGCCATCGTTATGAAAGTATATCTGCTAAAATATCTGGCTCCCCATAAACAAGGTGCCTCAAGGAAGTTTATGTCCACATCCGGGACAATTGCTGTGACGAAAGGTAACGAAATCGATGTATAACCCCTTGACAGTGCAGGAAACCTACTTCGCAAGAAACAAGAGCGTGGGCCCAGTCTGGTTTTCTTATTTGGGAAGGAGTGTATTCTAAACTAAACTCAGTACAACGGCTGCCGAAAATTCATGGCGTGCCGACCCCGCCTGGATTTCTTTTCGGAAAGAGCACATTCCACACTGAACTCAGTATAACGGCTTGAGAAAATGTATTATCTTCCTGTAAGCTTCAGCCTGACTTTCTTAGTGCCCAGTGTCTTAGTACGAGCTGTCCTATAATGCTGTAAGAACATGCACCCACGTTAAGGGGAAAAAAATGCTTTGGAATTAGACGGACATCATTTTGCGGTGGTTAAAAGGGTAACATAAACCCTTGACCCCTTAAGAACTGGTCCGACGAATTTGACATTTTTTTCAATTCTGAATGGGTTATAAAGCGGAACTGCACTCCCGTTTAAGGGACAAATAACTCGGAATTAGACTTAGATATGTGTTTATGTGCGGTGCAGTAGTAAAAGGGGCAGAGCGGGAAACGCCAGCCCCGAAGCGAATTACAACTCTACTTTTCGTTTTACCTTCCCATCGCTTCGTCCAGGGCACGCCCAAACGGTTCCGCCAACGACGGTTTCAATACGCGGCGCAACCTGCCGATAACGACCGCACGGTCGGCGCGGCCGTCACCGCCGCCCCCTCCACCTCCTCCTCCTGCTCCTGCTCGTCCACCTCCGCCCCGCCCTCCACCCCGCTCCCCTTCCCCGCCCTCATCCCTGCCACCGCCGCCAACGGTAACGTCTATGTCCGCCGAAAAATCGAGGTGCTCGAACCCGGCCGACCTCACGTCCAGCCCCCGACCAGCCGTCGCCGAGGCAGCCTTGCCGTTGGACAGCGCGCACGCCTCGAAAAACGCAGGCGGCCCCCCGTCGACCCCCCCCGGAAGGTGGAGCACCAAGAAGGAGGCAGGGGTTGCAGCTGGTCGCGATGCCCCGCTGCCGCCGCCGCCGCCGCCACCGCCACCGCCATTACCGTTACCGGTACTGCCGCGGTGAGGACCGAGGAGGAAGCGGAGGCAGGCCGGGTAGGTGTAAGGGTGGCCGAGGAGGGACGGCCGGCGGCCATGAGAATGATGCTGCCCTCCCGGTGTGCTTGGGCCGCCGCTGCCGCTGTCGCCGCTGCTGCTGCTGCCGTCGCCTGTCCGGCCCGAGACCCAAACTCCGACGATGTGTGCTCGGAAGGATAGAGGGTCATCGTCCGATAAGAGCACCGCGCGACGACCCTCGTTGAGGGTAAGGAGCCTGTGCAGTCCAGGAGAGCAGGGTGCGGCGAAAAGAACGGGATGGTGGAGGCTTTTTTCGTTGTAGGGGGGGTGGGCAGCCGAGGGTGTGTTTTTACGGGCGAGGTGCTTAATCCCTTTAGAACTGCACCCGCGTTTTTTTCCATGTTCTTTGGGACAACGTGCTTGAAATTGGAATGAGTGTGGGATATTGTTGCAGTAGCAGAAGGTGATACCATACCATATACATAGAAATGCGAATACAGTGTGGCTGCTTGTTACGCCTTTCTTCCTTTGGGCTGTACAGACTTCCATTTTTTTTAACTGCTGACGGGCCTTTCAAACATTTTCGGGCTGCAGCAGTGTACAGACTTCAGAGTTTCAAGGACTGGTGGGCCTTTCGTTTTGTCCATGTCAATGGCCACCTGCACAAATCGTCACAGGCACCTAATTAGTTAGTTTTACCTCTGGGCCTGTCTCGGACACAAGAGCAACAACCTTCCAAGACACCCTCGGACCTGCGTAGTGGACACGCAACAGCCCCAACTGTGGTGCTACTGGCGGTGCCTCCTCTGGTGGTGGTGGTGGTGCTGCTGCTGCTGCCGGGGGGCGTCGTCCTCCGGTGCTGCTGCTGAAAAAGACGCCAGCGCTACGTATTGCTCGAACACGTTTGCTGTGCTCGCTCAGTTACAGGCAGCCACCCGCTCCTCGGAAACCTCTCTCAGTCGTCGACGCCCTATAAAACCCCGCCGACAGGCAAACGCATGACGCGTGTGCCTTCGAGCGGATCCTGTACAGCTGGAACCCCCGACACGGCGAAGCGCTTCTGAAATGGCTGGTCTGGGAACCGCCAGCAGTCACAGGAGGAGGGGACTTTCGCCTCCTGCGACCCCTGGTGGTTCCTGGACCAGCTGTTTAAGAAGCGCTGCGCCGCGTAGGGGGTTCCAGCCGTGTACTGGACCCGCTCGAAGGCACACGCGTCATGCGTTTGCCGGTCGGCGGCGTTTCAACAGGCATCGACTACTCAAGAGGTTTTCGAGAAGCAGGTGGCTGCGTGTGGCTGGGCGAACACAGCAAATCCTCCAGCAATTAACACTGGTGCCTTTTTCAGCAGCAACACCAGAGGATGACGCACCACCACCACCACCACCACCACCACCACCAGCAAAGGACGACGCGCGGCGAGAAGCTGCACCAGAGGAGGCACCGCCAGTACCACCACGGTTGTCGCTGTTGCGCCGTGTCCACTACGCAAAATCCGAGAGTACCTTGATATGTGTCGTCGATGCCGCCCTCGTTTCTTCTTACCTATAGATACATGTTGAAATATTCCGCCTCACTCAATCTATGCGAGACCGCCTCGATGAACCTTACTCCAAAGCACTTCGCGCAATAGGAGAAGAAAATTCCATAACCCATCACACTCCCCGACAAATTCGAAGTTATTCCCTTTCGAGCACACCACGACCACCTCCGACAGCGACTCCCGACCCTCCACGAGCACAGCAGCCCAAGGGAGTCACAAAAATTCCAACACCTCATCGGCTTCGTCTACCCTGACCTGCTCTCACCGCTGACCCCACGCTATTCGCTGACGGCGGTATACACGCACCTACAAATGTTCAACATTGACTAAATTAACGAACCACATTATCAACCCAAAACCAAACACCACTCGCTCTTTACTATTACAGGGTGGGCTAATGTAGTAAATAGGGGACCTACGGCACACACAAAAACCTGTATACTTTCCTATTTTTACTAACCATATTTGGTCCTATTTACTAGTGTTTACTATGGTCCCCCGTAATAAGCTAATTTAAAATCACGGCATACGTCGCTTTCTCTCTGCCCCGGACGGAGAACCAGATAATGCCATTGCTCGCTTATCGGGCTTTCTCGGATCTCACGGAGCAAGCGATCAATCGTACCTACGGAAAACAGAAGCCTGTTTCGCAAAAAATTGGCTACTGCAGCCTCGAACGGCGATCGCACGTTCGCCTCCGTGTTTCCAGGGAAACAATCGACACACCATTGCGTGTCTCCTGAATCTTCGGTGAACTTGCTCAAGCCAAGCGCTTTCCAGGAAGCAGAACAACGCAGGGGAAAGTAAAGCGCATATCAACGCCGACAACGTCATTGCTGCCGAGGCAACCTAGCAGGACAAAAAAAAAAATTGAAGACGACAAACGAAATGTAATACTGATGGAAAAAAACACACACACACACGGCATCACGACAGCAGGCAGCACACGCAGCAAATGCAGCAGACCCAGCTGTGATACGACGTACATCTAAAAAAATCGCGTGAAGACACGAGACACGACTACCGGTACCACCCGGGATACGTTAGATAGCACCCCCCCTCTCTACGACAACAGCACACCCGGTGATAATATTTTTGAAAGCCAAGCTGTTATGACCGGGGTATGCTTTATTCTGTGTTATACTCGTACGGTATTCAAATGCATCCGGATCGATACAACACAGCACAGGACCGCCCTCCGCCGCCCCCCATGAGCACCCCACCTCCTCCCCCCCTTAACCGTTGGAGGTGTCTCTATTAGGAGTAAGAACGGTGCTTCGTCCCGAAAGGGATTCGTGATCAATGGTAAAATGACTTCGTAAGGCAAGCAGCAAACGAGTACCCCCCCCCCCCCCCCCCCCATGCTCACCCGCTCTGCAGCTTCTCGTCCGCGCCACGCGTCAGCAAGCTCTGGTACAATGCCGTGTGCAGCAGCGCTGGCGACGCGATGGGGGTAAGCCGCACCCCTAGGCTGGGGACGACCATCTCGCCGCGGAGGGAAAGCGTCGCCTGGACGGACGCTTGCTGTGGGCGTCGCGGGCGCCGGGAGGGCGCCTCGCTCCCGTCGCGGCTGCGGCTACGGCTGCCGTCGCTCGCAGCGGCACGGTGGCCTTTCAGGGAGCACTGAAGGCGCAGAGGCGTGAATATCTCGGGGCTGGCCGATTTGGCTCCCCCGATGGCCCCGGTGCAGTCGTCCAACACAGCTCTGCGCCAGAGGGGGGTAGGCAGTGAAATGGGGACCGTAAAAAGAGGGGGGGGGTCTGCACACGCAAAAAGGCGGTCTTTTTTTTTGTCGGTCGGTACGTCACGTTTCGAGGGGAAGGGGCTCGATGTAGTCACAGAGATTGCAAACATTTTTACGACATAATCCTGTGTTTGTTGGTAAAGAGAGAATGTCATGTTTTACTAGAAGCATTAAACAAAATGTGGTCGCAGCCTCGGTAGGCAGTGCTTTTAGAGCAACTAAATCATCGCATAGAAGTGTGAGCGAACGTCTAAGCAGAGATAGCAGACGGTTGGGCGGGGGTTTGCAAACAGAAAAGAAGGCGGTAATGATTTCTGTCGTCTGTACGTACGTTGCGATTCGAGGGGAAGGACTTCGAGTGCGCGTCGGAGCGGAGCATAAATGCCCAAAATGGTGAGCTAAAACGACGTAAAGCGCGTAAGAGGTGATGCTAACGATGCTGCTGCTCGTGGCTTTACCTTCAAAAAAGGTTGGAGAATGAAAACGAAATCGCCTGGCCCCCTTCTGCTGCCAGCAATAGAAAAAAAAACTCCGTACGGCTATCGCTTAGCAAACAGAAAAGAAGGCGGTAATAATGTCTGTCGTCTGTACGTACGTTGCGATTCGAGGGGAAGGACTTCGAGTGCGCGTAGGAGCGGAGCATAAATGCCCAAAATGGTGAGCTAAAACGGCGTAAAGCGCGTAAGAGGTGATGATAACGATGCTGCTGCTCGTGGCTTTACCTTCAAAAAAGGCTGGAGAATGAAAACGAAAACGCCTGGCCCCCTTCTGCTGCGAGCATTAGAAAAAAAAAGTCCGTACGGCCATCGCTTAGCAAACCCTTTTGCTATACCTCGTACTCGTAGCAAAATTTAGCAAACTCTACGTAATTACCAGCAGTTGTCACCCCAAACGGGGGCTGCAGCTGTACAGGGGATAAATACACACTTCACAGCCTCGCTCATTTAATGTGCCCACGCCGCGATTGAGGCTACGTATACGTATACAGTCCCACACGATGCGCAAACATACACCCACTCCCAGCGCTCCTACAAAAGTGGTCGTTATCAAGCTTGCCAGCCCGGCGCTAAGCCCAGCCCACGACAGGACAGGATGGAACCGGGCAGCATAGGACAGGACGGGATTGGACCGGACAGGACAGGACGGCATGGGACAGGGCAGCGCAGGACAGGACAGGGCAGGACAGGACAGGACAGAACAGTGACAGGACATAACGATTCGCAAAAAGGCATCCACGCCGAGCCTTCCTGCAAGGAGCGTTCGTTCTCAAGCCCCGCCAGCCCAGCCTATCGCAAAACCCTGCACAACCCAGCACAACCCCCAACCCAACCCAACCGGACGCTCACCGGTAGTACTCCTCGTCCAAGATCAGCCCTCCCTCCCCCCTCCCATCCTCGTCCTCTTCCGTCGCTGACAGCACACCGCTGAGGGCGATCGCGCGAGCCCGTCGAGGGCAGCCCCGCCGACGCCCGTAAGCCCTATCGCTCGCGGCGAACACCCCAACCCCGCGCAGGCTCCGCGAGGTCTCGTCACCCAGGCCGACGACTTCGAGCGCGGCGCTGGAAAGCGTGGACACCGCGCGGGGGTCAGAGGCGGCTCGGCCGTGCAAGGCGTCAGCTGCCGACCCGAGCACTCCGTGCCACCGAAAATGAGCGCTGGGAAACCTGGGCAGGAAGATGCGCGCGGGAGCGGGGGGGGGTACTTCATTTTCATGCATGGCCGTAGTCGTATGACCATAGACCCTCGCATCCCTACAATGCCGGGACGGAATGTCGGGTTTTCACCGACCAGCGCAGGGGGGCGGGTATCATTTGTTGCTTGCCTTATCATTTTACCATTGACCGCATCTTGGAGCGGGGAGGGGGGGCGGAGGGGGTGTAATCATGTCGTGCACGGCCGTATATAGTCGTATGAGGGGAGGGGGGGTGCTCATGTCATGTCCATGGCAAGAGGCTTTACGTGCGTTAATTCGGCCAAGAGAGATGGGGGGGGGGTACTCGTGTTATGCATGGCTGTAGTCGTACGACCATAGACCCTCGCATCCCGACAATGCAGGGACGGGGCGCGTCGGGTCTAGACCGACCAGGCATACGAACTGCTTTTGTGTGGACACCCACTCCCGCGGTTTCGCACCCTTCGTGCGCCCCGTCCGCCAAGCTGCTGAGTTCGGAGGCGATCGCGTCTGCGGCGCTCTGGCGTAGAACGAGGATGGGAGCTGCCGATTCCGGAGTTATGTTCACCGGGCTTCCGGTCGGCCTTCGGTTCCTGTGACAACCGAATCGAAACGCAAACCACGAACCGCAAAACCGTGGGACGCAAAAGCAGCGCAAGGCGTATCATTATACCCCCAAGTAGGTGTGAGCGCGGAGGGTAAAGGGAGAGGTTTTCAGCTGGTCGCCACGGTCAGTGTGCAGTACCTACGTACGTAGTATGTACGTAGTGGCAGTGGAGCGGAAAAACGGAAAGCACGAGTATAGAGTAGTACAGGATACCTATTAATAATAAGAAACAGGAAATCTGGTCCAGGCTGGATTTCTTATGCGAGAGAGGGTGCTTTCTACACTAATTTTCAAGATAACGCCTCCTGAGTTTCTTGTTTTTCTCAAAAACTCAGCCTGGCTTTCTTATTAGCCTGCTTCTTGTTATTAATAGGTTAGGGTGTCCTGTATTGTCGTACTCCTATTGGTAGTAGAAAATACTGCTATTAATAGTCGTAGTATACCATACCTGGTACTACTGAACTGTATACTGCTTGTATGTATACCATGTATGCATACCATGTGTACGGCGGACGTACTACAGTAAATGCACACCAGATATGGTACAATACTGTAGCTATAGGCAGGGGTGATGGCTATGGCTACATGGCTAACCTTCTCGTTAGGAGTACGTACGCTACTTCTCGTGGAGGCAGCCGCATGAAGCATAAAGGACACGTACGACCGACACATCACATTCTCAGTGCAAGGCATTCACCACGCGACACACAGCAGCAGTGTAGCAGTATGTACCAGTACTGCCGTAAGTACTGACTACCAGCTTCTGACACCGCCGTTGTGAGGACTGCCACTCCAATGCCAGAGACTCACCAAAGCGCCACACGGCTCGCAGGAAACCGAATGCTGCCATAAAACACAGCAGCACCACCCCGACTGCTGTCTCGCTTCTGGTCGTCCCCGTCTGCACTCGTAGTTGGATTCCCCGTACCAGCAGTCCTCCCCAGTCCGTTGCCAAAAGCGTTGGCATCACGATACTGCTGTTGTGGTTGAGCTTCTCTGAGCTGCCCGTGGCTATGGCGAATCCCTCCCAAAATCCAGCGCGCTTCAGCCATGGTTGAGCCAGAGGCGGGAACAGTAGCCGTCGCACCTATCCTAGGTGCCGCCGCGCGCTGAGGCAAGGCCGACAAAGGCTCTCCTCCGCCTCCTGAGGTCGCCGATGCGTCGGAGTCTGCGAAATACGCGGAACGCCGCCTGTTGCTGTCCATTCCTATCCTGCTGATGCGCCGCTGGAGGATAAGCGTGCGCTCGCTGTCAGCTACCGCCAGCGGTGCAGGTACCTCGGCGGTGGAGCGCAATGGAGGAGCCATGAGGTGAACCACCACTCGCAACGCGCAACGAAGCGGCGTGACGACGATGGTTTTCGAAAAATATTTTTGAATTTAGCGGGGTTGCGGTGCCGCACAAAGAAAGCCAATCAATTTCTGGAACTCCCTTCTTAGAATGTCAATATTATTGTTTTTGTTTTTTTTGTTTTTGTTTTTTTTGCCCATCCCATTTATTCTCCGCCCTTCCTTTCTCTCTCCTCCCTAGTCGTAACTCAGATCCGGGGTCACAAAGTAGGCTCCTCTCCCTCCTCCCCCACTACGGTTCTTGCCTTGCATTTTTATCGCGAGAAGACTTCAGCCTTTCCTTCCCTCGTCGACTCGCATCGAATTGTGCCTACCCACGCTACTATTAATTGGCGCTCTCAGCAGTTGATTCCGTT
Organism: Saccharina japonica; assembly: GCA_008828725.1. Classification (NCBI taxonomy): domain Eukaryota; class Phaeophyceae; order Laminariales; family Laminariaceae; genus Saccharina; species Saccharina japonica. The sequence continues at coordinate 84,829 of MEHQ01001281.1, forward strand.
TTTTTATTTATTTTTGCAAATAAACTCAAAAGTCCGACCCACGTGAGATTCGAACTCCAGACATCAACGTTCAGAAGCGTTCGAGGTTACCTCTAGACCATCGGGGCGAACGATGTGTAGAAGGATTTCTCTTGTTGTAGAATGTGGTGGAAATCGAGTTTAAAACCTCTTGTAGCATTTGTTGATCGACATTTTTAGTCTACTTTCCCTACAATGGCGTCGACGGCAGGACGTGAGATTCTGAAGAGTGAGGTCGATGGTTCGATCCTCACCTTCATCCCATAAAAAGGAAAAAATGGGAAAAATCTCATGTTCAAGAACCTGTAAAACTCACTCACTTAGAAAACGCCCAGAAAGGAACGATGAGAGCAATGCGACCATTGCATACTGAGTCCAGTACCGAAAAGTCGGAGGTAAAACTTGGATACTCAGAGTCTCATCGGGGTTCCTGACTTACACCGAAGAGATAAGTCAGGTTTAGTGAGGGAGAATGTGGTGGAAATCGAGTTTAAAAGGCTAAAACTCTTGTAGCATCTGTTGATCGACATTTATTTTTAGTCTACTTTCCCTACAAACAAGAAATATATCGTAGATCGTGTACGTACGTACGTATATACTTATCATACGTAGTATCGTCATACGTATCCATTGACCATTGACCCCCGGGAACACCTACTCATCTACTCGTAGAAGTGAAGAGTCGGCCTCTCGATGGCACGATGTGGTGATGTACGTCATCATGGTGTCATGGTGTGTTTATGAAGTGTGGGACTCATAGTGATAACTGTCCTGCCGAATGCTTTACTTTACTCGTTGCGTTACCAGGTTCAGGTTGCAACTTTTAGGACCAGACAAGCTTGAACAGGGTCCCGGGTACACGACGGGTATTCGTTCAACCCGGGTACTCGTTTAGACGGGTACTACTCGCCTAAAACTTAACCCCAAATACTCGCGAGTACCCGGGGGGGGGGGGGGTTCCCATGTTTGGCGAGTACTCGTTGACCACGAGTACTCACAAGGGTACAAGACTAATTAAATGCACATACATACACGGTCGCGTCTCGGCGAAGCACCTTGCGAGACCGCCCGCCGCCCGCGGGTGAAGACTTTCTAAAGCCAGTGTACTACGAACAAAAATCTACCACTTGCTGCTCCTCCTGTAACTCCTCTAGATTCTTCTTAGCTCGCCCCCATCCTCTGCTGCTACTTACTGAAGTAGATCTAGAAATTGAGTTTACTGTAGACCCCTGAGCTACGTACTGGTGACAAATTAACCGACTCCTAACCGAGGGGAAGTCTTCCTACACTCGTACGAGCTAAAACGGGGAACCCCTTTGGAACGGGCCCCTTTTAAGGGATGTGAGGGATATAAGGGATAACGACCAAAACAATGACAACTTTTTTAATGTTATCCGTTATTATCCACCGTCCATAAAAGGAGCAGAGTGAGGGCCCAGAAGAACGGTCGGGATCATGTTGCGCCCGTCCGTGGTGCCTTTCGACTCCTTGTTGCATTGTAACTATTACGGAGGACCATATCCTAGTAAAACAGGACCAAATATTATCAGCGAAAATAGGGGAACTACTGCTGTACAGTATATAGGTGTTGGTGTATACCGTAGGTCCTATTTACTACCAGGTATACGTATAGTCCCCCGAAATAGTAACAGGGCAAGGACGCATGCTACGGTAGAGGTGCACCCTGTTTATTCTGAGGGTGGTGTGCACTTGAAGAGCTCAAAACCTCACCCAAAAAACTGGTTCTCAGAATCTGTGGAGGGAAATAAAAGTGCTACGTTCTTGATGAACAATCCCACGGTCTACTACTGACTGTAAGTACGATAGAGTAAAAAATATTTCAATATATACTCTAATGAAATTCCGAACGATTTTGGGTTAAAGAGCCCAGTCATTCAGAAAAAAAAATCTGCCAAAGCGTGCCCCCTCTATCGTAGAAAGACTCACGTCATCTTGTATCCTTCCCCAACCACGCAGTGGCCGTCGCTGTTATCGTTGTCGTCACTTGTTGCGTACAGCAGGGGTCCCCCAGTAAGGCGGTGGTGTGCCAGAGCAATATGACCGCCTTATAGAGGGAAGGCGCCTTATTCATTCCAGGTTATGAGTGCGATTCCCCAGTCGCGCCAAGCGATTTTGACCGCGTTATATCGGGATACCGCCTTATAGAGGGATATCGCCTTATTGGGGGATCCCCACTGTACCGTCAATTTTTCCCCTCTGCTATTCCCACGAGGGCCAGTACCCGTAGGTGTCTGTTCTAGGCAATCACTTGATATTCGGAGCCCACTCCCATCCTAGTAGAAATACGCCCTTTCCAATCGACCGAGAAACTCGGTAACCGATGTACAAGGCTTGCGTGCAGCCGACACAAGAGGGTACGTGTGATGTGCTTTTGTTGTATATGTGCTTCCTGCGGTGTACATAGCACTCCGCTGCCGGAGAAGCTCGTCCGGACCCCCTCAGGGTACACGCCTCCCCTGAACCCACTCAACGACGCCGACCAATAAGCGTCGGGTCGCTCTATCTTGAACTCTAAAAACACTCAAACGACGAAATAAAAACAAAATGTCCTCGCCGTGCGTCACCGATGGAATTATGGAGCAATCGCCAAAACACTCGAACGTGCCCCAGTGAAAGCTACCGGTGAGGTTTCGCATGACGTCACGACCTTCGACGACGTCATATGCCATCCACCGATTTTTGACCAATCAAAAAGCCGCCGGTGGGTGGCGTATGACGTCAGGAACTTCGATGACGTCATACGCCACCCACCGATTTTTCGACCAATCAAAATTATCCTTGAAAAAACAGTGACGTCACCCACCGATTTTTCAACCAATAAAAAATATCCTTGAAAAAACAATGACCAATAACAGCACCCGTAAAAAACATCATACGCCATTCGCCGAACTTTCGACCAATCACAAAGCTCCTCTAAAAACAATCACCACCAGGAAAACTTCGGGCACTGTTTTCTACCTTTAGATTGTTTATCTCCACGGCTGGTTCTGGCTCATCTGTATTCAGGAGCGCATCGCGGGAGGGGGGTGAAGGCAAGCCTGCAACGTCCAGGCCTCCCGAATTTGATTTCAACATATATCTATCTATCGTAAAAAGCGCAAGACTCTGCCCGATGGCGGCCCATGGCGGGCCGTGGCAGCGCGATACACTTGACGGCATGCGTTGCCGCCGGCGTCCGTCTTGGCCCCAAAAAGCCAAGAAGCCGCCTTCGCCCCGCAGGTGGTGCGTCTATGTACGAGGGATAGAAAACGGGATCGGGCACCATTTACTAACCCCCCCCCCAAAAAAAAGTCCTGTGAATTGTGATTGTGTACGCCACTGCTGCCGCTCCGCTTGTCGCGGGTTCACGCTCACCAAGTGGGTCGTGTGCGAAACTGAACTCCCCCCGTCCCCCCCCCCCGCAAAAACAAAACCCCGACAAAAACAGAACGACTGCACGCACGCATGCCTGCCTGCCTGCCTGCCTGCCTACCTACCTATCGCAAACCTTAACCCCCACCAGCGGAAACCTTCTTCAATTTGCGTGTTGAAATACAGCTTTTGAAATTTCATACCATGGTACGAGTACGTCAATTTTCGTATTGTGGTATAACTTCAACCTTGAACCTTTGAACCACAAAAATGCAGTCAAAATAATTAAAGAGTCGAAAGTCCAAATGGTTCAGTTCAAAACTCGACCTTTGTAATTCAAGGGTTTTACTCGTAGTAAGAACAAAAAAAAAGTGCGACGGCAGGTAAAGGTTACCATCATCGTCACTGCGAAGAGCAGCGCCGACATCAGCTCGATTCGAACGCCTGATCTCGCATAGGGTGGCGCTGCACGTTGTACGGGCTGTTGCACAACCCGTCGTCGGAAGCCACCTGGTACAAAGCGCTCAGCGTCACAGCCGCAAAAGGGGTATTCGACACCTGAGCAGGCGTTTTCAAGCGAGAGAGGAAAAAACGAGAGGGAGAGACAGAGGGGGGCAGAGGCATGTTTTACGCCGCACCGTCCATACTGGTGTGGCATTCATTGAAACCGGTGCCATCTCGACCAACAATGTTCTTTGATGGTGGCTTTGGAAAGCAGGTATATCGTCCACACCGTTCCATATAGACACGCCTCGCTCGGGGTTTGCACCCTCCCTCGTGTGTAATAAGGCTTGGGTTTTGGGTACGAGTAGGTAATTGGTTAAGTTTTTACCAGTAGCCTAACGGACTAAGACCTTATCAAATGGCGTCACCGGCAGCACATATCAATACATGCGACCAATAATGTTCGAAGCGGCAGAGGAGGAGGGGGGGGGGTACTTCATTTTCATGCATGGCCGTAGTCGTATGACCATAGACCCTCACATCTCTACAATGCCGGGACGGAGCATGTCGGGTTTTCACCGACCAGGCAGACATTGCTAGCACCAAGCGCGAATCTCCGTAAGGTGTTGAGCGAGTCGCATGAAGGGTGGGCTGCATCCTACTAAGAACCGCTTGTTGTGAGGCGGACTTGCATATGGATGACAGCTTCAATGAGTTAATTTAATTTCTGCTGTGGCCACTTCCTGAGACAGCAATGGGAGCACTATGTAACTGCCTCGCGGGTGCCTTACCATAGACACACTACGTGATGCGACCATTCCCGTAGGGGTGGCGCCTTTTAGGGGTGGTGCCTACTGGGGTGGTGCCTTTTAGGGGTGCTGCCATATTTTCTGAGCTCGCATTAAAAAGCTCCATGTCTCACCCAAAACACGATGAAAAAAACGTTTGTTCGCACAACGCAACACACACAGTTCTCTATGCGGTAGCCCTAAAAACATTTTCATCAGACAAAAAAAGTATCATGCTACGTGACCGGTAGTTAACTTACTTGAGGAGCTCAAATCGGTCAGAAAATGCTGAGCCAAAAAAAGTACAACAACCACCACCTACTTCGCTCTCTGTGGGAGGGGTGATAAAAAGAACTAAATTCAGACTATTGGACTGTAATTCAAGACATTCAGTAGTATTTCACTTGACTTCCGATAACGTGCGGGACATTTATTCATTCACAAATGGAAAAAGCTGAAGACACTTCATTAGTTTCTACGCACCCTTGTAGGCACACGAAAAGGACAAAAAAAAATAACAGATTTACGAAAAACAGATGCACACAACTACAAACAGTAGGTGCGCAAAAAAAGAAAAAAATAAGGTATATACTTCGTACCCACGACGCAAAAAAAAACGCCTTTCAAGTTTTTCCAAAAACAACGGGGAAGGTTGCCCCCCTCTCACTCTCACCGATAATTTGCACTCCGATGACGACGTGCCGAGTGGGGTCATCGGCGCTCGATACGAGCTTCAAGAACCCCGCGGGGTCCCCACTAAGCCTTCCCCTGGCGATGTCCTTAAAATACGCGTATCCGGTGACGCTGTTTATATTGTGCCATAAAAAACATGGGCGGTCAAAAAACAAAGCGGCAAAATAACTTGTCAAAAAAAAAAGGAGGAAATGGAGACAAGACATGCAGAAAAGGGCGAAAATGAAGCAACGACTTGTAACAAAGGGTAAAAATGCAGCGAAAGCATATATAAACGGACGGAAATGCACCAAAGACATGCAAAAACAAGGGCGAAACAAAAAAGCAAAGACATGTAAAACAAGGGCGGAAATGCAGCGAAGTCTTATCAAGCTCCTGGCGACTACCAAGCAAGGCTGAATTTGGGCTCTGCACGCAGCAGCAGCAACAGCAGCAGCAGCAGCAGCAGCAGCAGCAGCAGCAGATCGAGCCCAAGTCTCGGTCACGACGAACGCGGAGTTGAATGCGCTAGGCATCACCAAAATGACAGCGGAAGAAATACAAAGACCTGTTCAGGCTCTCCTCATTCTAACCAAGGTCAGGGTGTGGGGCTTGTTTCTCAGGCCAAGACAGACAGCGAGCGGGTCGATTCTCTGGCCAAAACAAAACACGTTATGTATGTGTATCCGGTCGCTCAAGCCCAATGCGGTCGCTCAAGCTCATTGCGTAGATCGTCAAAAGAGGGAGGAGGCGCCAAGACATGCCAGACTCCCCCACAAAGGTCGCTCAGCAGATGGTCGATCGATTCTTTGGCGGTGACGAACGGCGAAGCCGCTTGCGTACTCTATAAAGGAACCGCCAGAGAACGCAAAAAAGACTTCTCGGGCCCGTAGAAGGACCAAGGAAGGTATTTGGGGCCCTGAGAGACCCCCACTCCCAAAGCTCCTATGGTATAAAACACTAAGTTCGGGAATGGTTTCTGCAGGCAGCAGGAGCAGCAGCAACACCGCCACCAACCACCAACCACCACGAGCAACCAACACCCACTACCACCACTGCCCACTACCACCACCACCACTCCCACCACCACCGTCACCACCACCACCACCACCACCACTCCCACCACCACCTCCACCACCACCACCACCACCACCACCACAAATAGAAGTTAACCCCCCCATAACTAACATATTAGCATATTCACCTAAAAAAAATA
>MEHQ01003997.1:0-13923 GCA_008828725.1 Saccharina japonica
GGATTGACGTAATCCGAGGGCTCAAAGGATAGTGGGGTTACATTGCACGCCCAACCATGTGTAACGTGCGGTTGATTTATCAGCCTTGCTTCAGACTAGTCACCCCACAACAGAGAAATTAACTGCAGTCGGTACTACTCGACAGCTACTGTATCTTCGGAGTCGTGGCGAACGAAACAGTGCCCCAAGGTCTACAATCAACAACGTTTGATCTTTTTGATGTCAAGTCATGGCGATGTCTGACAATCCTGTGTATGGCCATGGCAATTCCCTGTAATGATACGGCAGGGCATGATCGGTAGACTACAACATATTTGACCATGCCACCGGTCAACATCTTGGGAACACTCCACGCCAGTGGTATAACGATGACACGGCGTTTGCAACAGCGAGCACCATGTCACCGACATGATCAAACACCAGCGTGCATGCTAACTAAATTTCGACATAATGTATTTTGACAGGGCCTTCCTATCGGATATCATGACATCGCCAGGCCTTGTTGTAAGGGTCTGAGCCAGAACTGCAATGCTAAGGAGGTCCGTGAGCCTTCGTCGTCCTCCATTGATTTATCTAGAACATGCAACACGTCAGTCAAGGCGTACCAAAACCCTCTCCTCGACCCGCCATGAGTCATTCATGAATCGTCACGGTATTGCCATGGAGTTCCATGGGGTGAACTTGGCGCTACAGGGAGTTTAGCCAAATTGCCACGGCAATGCCATGGCACTGCCATGCGTTTCTAATAGGCCCGACATGACGCGCCACGGGGATTCAACAATGTGCCATGTCGCTGCCATTTCCTAGCAACAAAGGTTTCTCCGGTTACCCTAACCCTAAGTTGTTAACTTCCTCATGACCGGCCATAGTTCTTTCCTGATGTACCGTGCCACAAATATATACATCACATGCCATTACTGTACCATGGTTATGTGACTATGTATACATCAGGACCATTGTATTACGATGACGTTGCCTTGAACGCCCATGCGTACACATGTTTTGTATTTATTTTGACCCCATTAATTGTCATCGCATTTCCTTTCTCTCTCCTTTCTAGACCGTCCCCATACCAATACCATCGCGACGCCATGCATTGCCATGGTGTTGCTATGGGGCGTTCCATTGCAGAGCTGTTGACGCAATGCCAATGCCATGCCATGGTGTATTTTGATGCCATGCCATGAAACGACTTGCGTTGAAACCCCGTCGCGTTGCCTTGGATACCCATGACACGCCCATAGCATTTGCATGATGCATTTAGACCGTGTATGGTGGACAATGACGGGAGCCAATGCCGTGCCATAGCGTGCCATGCCAGTGCCACGGCTAGGCGTGACAGTGGCATGCCACCAAATGGCATTCCATAGCAACCAATGGAGGATACCATCACGTGTCATGGAAAACAAAACTGTGCACACCTCCGTCGGCCACCCTCATTTGGTCTGCTTCATTGTGTTGTGTTTTTTTCACGAACCGGTTGTATAAGGGGGCGGCACATCTGCGATGTCGGATCTACAACCTTAGCACGACACTGTGAGTGATACGTACATTACCATCATAGTGAAACGCTCGTGCGCTTGGTTCGTGTTTGGTGCCTTGTACCGTACCAGAGTACTACATGTTCCGAGTAACAAACCGACCCGATACAGCGACGAAAAGACAAACAGCACGTCAAGCTGCTGTGCACTACGAGGTACATACATCATAACGACGTATACTCGCGTCGCCGATAGCTAAATAAATATACGATAGACCACCTGGTACTTACTGTCCTGTGTACTAGTGGCAACCTATGTGTCGATTCCAATTACTAAATCAAACGCTCAAGCCATCACATCGTAAACTCTCTTGTTTTCTTTTCGTTTTTCGTTTTTTCCCATCTTATATACTATATTCGTCCTCCTACTATCGCTCCCGTAGGTCACCAAATGGGCTCCTTTCCTCCCCCCCCACTTCGGCACGTGCCTTGCATTTTCATCGCGATAATATTTTGGCAGTTTCGTCCCCCGTCGACTCTCGTCAAACTGTGTATCACGAAATAGGGTAGAGGTATTGTAAAACTCTTACCAAATGCTAGTATATTTGGTATCTAACCACACGAAGATTTCTGTACTCATATAGTACAAGCGCTTAATTGTAGAAACATTATGCTAGCACTGATCATGGCCGAATTTGTTTGAGAGCTTTATCTTCGATGTACAGGGTATAACCCCAACACTTCGAGTTTGTCAGTTTGTGCGGATGTCATTGAACGAAAGGTATTTCGCAAGTGTGTTATGGTGTGCATATTCCGGGCGAATCTTGAAAAGGGTGGTGAAATCTAAGTGGTTAAACGTGGAACATCAACGTAAGGACACGCATTTTGTCAGTGCGGTTGACTTGTTGTGTTCTGCCATGGTCGCTTCTTGAAAGAGGCGGAGATACCGCTCCCAGCCTGTCCATAACATTGAGATGTTCAAGAACAACGATTGACTGTGAACCCAATGAAAGCATTCACGCGTCTGTACCGACGCTATTTGTTCACGATTAGTGTGGTCAGGATCGACGAAAGGCCTCCAGGTCGGCAAAATAGGTATGGGCTGTATGCGACGTGTTGCCAGACGTGGCGCCTAAAGATGACATCCAAGGTGTTGAATATTGAACCAACGAAAGCATCCCCAACAAAAACATAATGTAGGTAATGCAACGCCAAACTGTGTTCGAATGTCTCGGATGGTTTACGTAGTGCCTGAAGGGAGTACACCAGCACATGTGGTACTGGAATAAATGTGTTGTATCCTTCATATCGTTAATGTCGAAGTGGTGCTGGGGGTGTAGGAACGCAATGGCAGATGTGTGGTAGGTGATACAGAAAATGGTAGCCGAGTTCTAGTGGGTTATGATCCTAGTGATTGAGAGATTGCCTGGGCATTATTGAAAAAGACACATGTTAGGCTGCAAGCAACGTTCGCCGCTACCAGCTTAAACCGTAAACCCTGCGTACGTGTGTATGATAATTCACACATGAATCAATATTTCTCCCTCTTCAAGCTGAGAACCTCAAATGTTGGTGCTGACGGTTCATGCTGGTACGATACCGGCACGAGCTACAACACGCAGAACAATGCAGTATGGAGGGTAGCCAATGCACTACCAGTAAACGTACGGTATCGTATATATCCCAACCTACACAGACCCAGCTAACATATTTATCAATACGAAAACTAAACGACATGAAACGAGGAGGGGGAAGACAGGAGGCGGTTAGTAACGCGCGCATTCTGAACAACATGAAAAGCGTCCCGCCGAGGGGGGCAGATGAGTACAGGTGTTCACAGTTGCCACACTAGCAATTTGTTGGTCGAACATGCCATCAGGCTTCAGCTAGCGTGGATACAATAAATTACACATATTTAGGACAAAATAGACAATTCGGAGATGGCAAGCAAGAAATGATAGATTCATAGGAGAAACCTAAAAGTTGTCAGCGGCGTGTTCCGAAGGAATGAGAAGAGTTGTTGGAAGATTCGAATTATTGGTATGCTTGTTCCGAGCGTTACAAAAAAAAGTAATATTGATGGTGAAACCGACAGCACACACATTGTATATCACGGGGAGGAGGTTTTAAGTGGTGATGCAGGCAACCCATCGCCCCCTCAAAGAAAGGGAGAGACTATTCCACTGCATGCCCAAACGTGCCGTTTCTTGTGTGAAAGCTTAGTCATAACATGAGTAGCACGTTATTTACTGTATTCACGATATTATGTTCGATAATATGGAAGGGTATATTTTGCAGGTGGCATATATTGTCAACAAGGCTTACTCACGATGGGTGTAGGCCGTTGGTGTTTGTAGGGAATACGCATCCTACGATTACGCACTACGTCTTATGAAAAACACCGCATCGCAACAATTATCCAGTATCCACAAGCGTCACGCTGACGGCCAGCAAGTATGGCATGCATTTTTGTATGTGTAGTGGACGGTGTAAACACGCCTACACATCAAGACGGCGCAGATAATTTCCTTTCACTCCTCCCTCGTAATATGAATCTAGCGTATCATTATGGTGTGCACGTGGCACTATTCAGACGTCGGGTGCACGAGAACAAAAGAAGCAACCATTATAAGGCGGGGTTCGATGCTGGTCGAGATATGGAGAAAGTGCAAGCGCAATGAGGAAATGCGGCCAGGATACAAATACCTACGAGAACCTTGGCTGGAGATGACGAACACGTGCGATAGCGAGGAGAGAAGAAGGACGCGGTGTCAACACGCACACAGACGAGAGAAGCACCTCCCATTGGGCGGTGAGGGGCATGTATATGCTGCTGTCGAACGGTCCGCGAACGATGATTCTTTTGGGTCCGAAGACACAGTGATACTATACAAAGGTCAGGTGTCAAGAGAGCAGTGCGGGAGAGGGTAATTCCACGGGAATGGAGTTCGCTTCATTCTGCCCATCAAGATTTGGCCGACATCGGTATGAATGAAACGACGGCGGAAACCGGTTTTACTTTCGGATCGCCGCTATTTCGAACCCGTTCCCGTTTTGTTCAGGTTGCGGAATGTCCGTAGCATTCGACGCGACTGTTGATATCAAGTCAAATCGCGGAATGGAACGCAAACATACAAGTGTATGTTCGGTAAGGTACGTACTTAGGTATACCCGGATTAAAATACCCGGGTACGTACTTTGCCGAACCACTTTGGTACGTTATGGACGGACCCCGATACCTTTTCTAGGTATTATACACGTTGGTTACAGACCTTGTTACAGACCTGTATACCATACAAAAAATGTAGGTACGATAGGTGATCCGCTCGAGACCTTACCCGGGTATCGGGTATACACGTCGACGAAATACCCGGGTTAAGGTACGAGCCTTAGGACGACCTCGATACCTCACCTACGTTTTAGGTACGCCAGGTACGGACCCCGATACCTTACCGAAGTTTAAGTTACGTTAGGTACGGACCTCAGCACCTTACCTAATGTTTAGGTACGTCAGGTATGGAGCTTATTACCTCAACTAAGTTTTAGGTACGTTAGGTACGGACATTCATACAGTACAGGACACCTACTGTAAACAAGGTAATAAGAAAGCCAGGCTGAGATTTAGAGGAAAAAAACAAGTTCGAGGCTCGTTATCTTGAAATTAGTGTAGAAAGCACCCCCTCTCAAATAAGAAATCCAGCCTGGACCAGATTTCCTGTTTCGTATTAGGTGTCCTGTACTGTACCTTACCCGTGAATCGGGTATACCTATGGAAAAAACACCGGGGTACAGGTACGAGCTCAGATACCTCACCTTACATGTGCACTTCATAGAAACTAAACTGCACGACGTCATCTGCGAGAGACAAAAAATAGATATATCTTGAAGTGAAATTGCAAATTGCAAAGTACTCACACCTGGTGTATTATTTAATTGTTTCAGGAAAGTGTTTGTGATAAACGTAAACGAAAACAAAGTTTCCTCCCGCTAAAAAAAGGGATGTCCCTTCCTTTGATGATTTCGGTGTGTTTGCGATAGAAGTAAACCAAACCTTGCAGGCGACGCCTCCAAACATAGCAAGGGAAGTGGAGAGGAGGTGAGTCAATGCGGGAAGCCAAAAAAACAAAACAAAGAAAAAAAAACAGCGTACGAGCAGCAACGGCCGCCCAGCAACCGTGGCGGCGGCAGAGAAGATTTTAGTGCCGCCGCTGAATATCCCACGGCCGCACGCAGCAGCACAGCTGGCGGCAGCTACGTAGCAGCAGCTAAAGGCAGCATCCGCTTGAGCAATATAAGTAAACAACGAGCGATCTCCCGGCCATACACCAAACACAAGGGCACTCGCCACCTGTCACACCTGTCACCCAGACGTACCCACACCAGGGGTAGAGTAGCGTCGTGCACAATGAACAAAAACCCTTGTGGCGACCAGGAGGGCCAAGCTTCACCAAGCGATGGTGTAGTTTTATCGTCAAACACTAGGCTGTTGGTTGTTCGCAGTATCACATATGCCAACAGCGTATTCTGGCAGGCCCAGCCAGTAGTTACAAGTGGCTGCTGCGAGTTCATAAGGGTTAGCTGGTTAGTGCCTTGGCGGAATCACACATACTGTAGGTCACCTGGAGAAAGAGGGATGAAAAACAAAACATGAACAAAAACAGAAAAACAGAACAGAATAAGCAAATGCATCCAATGTACTAACTATTGCCAGGAACATTTATACGGCACCATGTGATGAAGGGAGTGTACCACGTTCAAATAGCCATACTTATACTGCACTACGTGATAGTAAGATAATCGTCTCTATATAATGCATAAGAACAGCTGTAAGGCTGACATACTCATCTTCATGTATACTTGGACCATAAGCTTAGGCCTCAAGTATGACGTACATTCAGACAGTCACAAGATGTGCAAGGCTACATTATGGGTACGAACCGACTCCTGTAGTGACAGACGGCTGTTAGCGTGTGGGGATATACACTTATATGCTAAAAATCAATATGTGTCCATAGCGATGATAACCGAAATATATGTTCTTATAAAGGAATAAAACTAATAAGGGTCGTTCCCCCCGGAGGGGATGGACATCCAATACAAAATAAAGAAAAAGAAAACAACTCAAACAAACTGAACCGAGTACGACTCAGAAAGAAAGATAAGGGCAACATCAGCGCAACCGAGAGAGGCACGCTTCAGGCAGCCGTAGCAGTTTGTGGTGCCTGTAGCACAGGCTGGTTCTATCTACTAGTCGGGAAATCTGGTACGTTTCTACCCAATCTCTCGTCTACTTCCTGCTTCCATCAATCGTTTTCCTACGACCGTTGCGTGTTGCGCTTCACCAGTACATAATTACTACAGACGAATGAATGCCCAAAAGGTAAACAAAATGCGGCAAGACAATTCGGCAAAAAACACAAAAAGCGACCACCACTTAATGAAATATAGGCCAGCGCCCAAACACAGGTGTGCCTGGTCTGTTTGGGGCCAAACACAGGAACATAGTTTAAATCAATTTAACAACGCACTCCACTAGCCCTTCCATTGGTCCCAAACGCATTGTACCTATTTATGTCTATTGAAAACCCAGGTACAACTGAGCTTGTCTACTCAGCTTGACTTCCAACTTTTGTTTCGGTTTTAATCCAATCACAAGCCCTTCGTAGTTTCTCGCTATGCCCCCTGTACAAATGCCGACGTACGTGGAGACCCCTTCCCCCTTTCCCACCTCGCATCACGCCACTCGGGCGACACACATATTCTCCAGCACACCTCCGCCGAGATATTACGACGTATGGACGGATAGGAGCTACAAACAAAAGCACCATCGCAGTCCTGATTTGAATGTGAACTGGGTTTGTCGTTCATGGTCGGGGGTTCGTGCATCCGCCTCAAAGCGGCTATAAAAGGACGTCCGTGGATTCAACGCTGGCAACGGCGGCGGTCGGTAGAAGAAACGCGTCTGCTCCGGCGCTTTTCCAGTGCCCCGCCAGACCCCGGTGATACTCCGTCGTTTCGTGTGGAGGCCCCCGAGGTGGTAATGCCCCGCGGTGCCCGTCGGATGATGCAACTTGACAAAATTCCCTTAACATAATAATGGCCCCGTCACAGATATACTGGATGTGGACTGGATTCCGGAGACTCACTTGTGCCCCTCGTACAGTTGTTGTAACCTTGGTTTACAACAAGAAACATTCACTCGACATTCTACTGGGACGTGCGTACCAGGTACCTGGTGTACAATAAATATAAAAAACATATTCGCCTTATATATACTAGGCCTATACCTTGTATACATTTAGAGTGAATCAGTACCACAAAGGCTAGCGCTCGCCATTCGGGTGCAAAAGCAGCCCCCTTGCGTTGTTATGAACGGCGGGTTTGTGGGATATTGTTATAACCTGTTTGTAGTACGTGCCTGGTTTAGGCCGCTGCCCTATAATCAATCATTTCGGGGGTCTTGCTGTATCCTGTTTGCCCTGCATCACTCTGAAGAAGTTGTATGACGACAGGGCCTCAATCTATCCAAGGTGAAGAATCAACGCGGACGCTTGGATGGAACCGATCAGTGGGCGCATACAGTACAGAGCTATATGAGGTCTTCCTGTATTTCAAAATACATGTATTCCCCTTCTATGAGGGACGATGGCACACTGCACCACGAAAACTACTTGCTCGCGACCCAGGCTCGGATGAGCTCAGGTCTGCGTGTAGTCAAGGTGCCAAGCGGGAGCAGGGGAGTTGGAAGCCGGGTTCTCGTGCCAAGCGTGTGTTCTGTACTCGGTTTTGGCAAATACCTGTGTCGTACCCAAAGCGAGAAGTGCCGCAGTCGTATGGTATCTGATATGTGTATAGGTGCACGGTATCTGGTATGTACGTATCTATTTGGACGAATGTGTAGACGAACGTACCCAGGTGCGCAAAATGGTTAAATAGAGTGAAAGGACTGACACCAAGTACCACACACACGCGTAAAAGGTGTACGATCATGTATTCGGCCACGGACAGACATTGAGCCATATGAACTGCATATTCAACAGACTCCATGTCGCACAATTCGATGCGAGTCGACGAGGGAAGGAAAGGCTGAAGTCTTCTCGCGATAAAAATGCAAGGCAAGAACCGTAGTGGGGGAGGAGGGAGAGGAGCCTACTTTGTGACCCCGGATCTGAGTTACGACTAGGGAGGAGAGAGAAAGGAAGGGCGAGGATAATAAATGGGATGGACAAAAAAAAAAAAAAAATGTAGATTGCGGAGCTTTACCACGCACGGTAGTACTTAACTATTCGGGGTAAAACTGAATAGCACACCATCCCCCTTATTTTCAACAATATACCTTCTTTAAGCTAATGGAAATGCTTCACCATTCGAAACACCACACCATCAGCAGCTGCTGACTTACGCAGAAGAGGGCGGGGAAGCTGTGCAGATAAATACACGCTTGGAGGGGAATATAGGGACGGTTAGGAGACAATGGCATACACGGCGAGAGGGAGGTAGGGACGGTCACTTACCCCAAAGGACCCAACGCAGCCGGTGGGGAGAGGTTGGATATCGCGGGACGAGTGCGCTCCGGTCGGTTGTAGAGTTTCGACACGTGTGTCCTTCACTGGACGCTTCTATCGGCGAGTCAGTTCTAACACGAGGCTATTCCAGCCGTCAATACAAGGGACAATCGGATGGCCATGATTTAATACAAATGCACCTAATATTCACGACCAGTTTGTAGTCACCGACAGCCTTCAAGCCGTGATCGACGAGGCAGGAGGCACGCCGCACATCTTCACACAGGCTGCGCAGAACGAGCTGCAACTTGGGCAAGGCAGGCAAGATTATGAGCGATAGACACAGTATCAGCGGTGGCGTCAGCGATTGTCGTCGGGTATCGTGCGTGGAATAATTATCGCAGGTTTGGTGTTTCAGAGTGAAGGCAGACACACACCCTTCTTCAATATCAGTCAGGGAAACCCTTAGCTTCTAAAGGAGCATGTATCCGGAAGCTCTCCGTAAGCGCCTTCGCTTTGAGAAGATTCAACATCAATGACAGATATATGGTGGATAGGGGCGGGAGGATGCCAACTAGTGGGAGCTGTTCAACTGTTCTGTAGAAATATAATATACCTGCAACGACGCCGAGCATACGCCATGTCAAACGTTCGTGTTGGGTATAGCAGGTACACATTGAGGGTAAATTTGTTCAGATATAAACACAGGACACCGCACACACAAATTGCTTTGTGGCAGTACGTTTGCCCACGAGCAAACAGTGGGTGTTTGCTAATAAAGCAGGTAGGAAGGCTGTGGGCTATATCGGTGGAACATGAACCAATCAAGCCACCGACTATATCCACGTCCGGACACCTGGCAAAGATGGCGAAGAGATTCGCATTGTAGAGAGATGAAAATCAATACCGTAGGTCAGACCGGGGTGACAGCTTTAGAATCGTATGTTGTCCCACTTTCCTTTCTGATCACTGGGGGGGAAAGGAAACCCCGTACCATTTACACCCTGTGTGAAAGCAAAGTTTCATTTTGAATAATACCTTTCCGAGGGGAAAATGTCCGGAGCCGGAAGACAGGGTTCATGGGATTTAGTGGACAGCGGCAAAGACCGAGTGCTTTGCTAAACCGGAGAACAACCATACGGGGCAGGAGAGAAAGCATACAGCTTTATAGCAGGACATCGGTAGGCAACAGGTGGTTTGCGCACGGCGCGCTCCCTACTCACCCCCCCCGCTCTCTCGCTTCCCCCCACGAAGTACCTCAGAGAGCTCCCCACAGTTACCGTACCAGTTGAGGCGCCATTGCAGGTTCACTCCAGGCATGTTCGTTTGCACGGTTTCTGGGTGCACTTCCCGGCACCCCTTTACTGCAGGTCTCGCACAGTACCCTATATTGTCATAGTTTTGTGGCGTACGCACGGATCGCTGTCTGACCTTCACATCTGTATTTCCCATCAGGCTGCTGGAGGCAAACACATTTTTCATCCAATCCACACGGCGCTAGAACAAAATTGCTACTTGTATGTACTCTTTTCGAGACGGCTGAACCGACCGAAAGACTGAGTAGGGACCACCGATACACAAGTTAGCGACAGTCGTGGATATTAAGATGAGCAAGTAGTCGTTGTATTCCCGGAAGTATTGCGTGGTCTGTCCAGAAAAGACTACGGTACACGAGGCAACACGCGCGTATATATATTGAAATGGCGCTGCCACGTGAAGATATATCATATATTGTATTCTCTGATCAGTTGAGCGGTATGATGAAGCACTCGAACATTCCTGGCAGTACTACAGTACGTATATAAATCATAGCGAGAATGAAGATATTCGCGGGGGTAAATGTGGATACTCAACGAACACCAGAGAGAACGGTTGTAATGCGAATCAAAATATGATAAATAATCGAGATAGTTGCCCATCGCCAACCTCTACACACGTTGGCATGTGGACCACATTCAACGTTTTGTCATAAGGTCCGTGATCGAAGGAAAGGGGTGGCCCAACACGCCAGGTGATCAAGGGAAAGTACAGTAATAATCAAGTCGATACAGGTTTGGGTAGGTTTTCGAACCCGTCTTAGAATTTAAGGTGGTCCGCCGCAATATTGGGCAGCTCACGAACAAAACACGGCCTCCCGTATCATTTCACTGCAGGTAGTGCGTCGTGCATGTTGAGGGCGACACATAGACAACATATATTTGTTGTGGCTGGCGGCGTAGTGAACACACTCGATGCGAATCCTGAGCTCCGCTTTCGACGTTCTGATGCGCAGAACCGAGTGGTTCTCGTTTGTCCTGTTACTCTAAACTACGAGAAACATTTATAGCGTACCCCGAGGTGCCGTCAGTGGTGAGTGAAAAATAGACACAGACGAAGCAGACACCGCATCACCTCCTGAAACCAACCAGAGGGTAGCAGTAGGAGTGGCAGCAGTAACAACCACACCTCCTCGAGAAACGATATAAACGTTTGGCCCGTCGCTGTGCTGTGTGTTGGTTCCTCTCGTGCATGTGGTTAGAACGGGATGGTCGGAAAAGCCACGTGCGTCTAAGGATGATTCACCAGCCTAGACCCTATCTACCATGCAGCGCTCATCATCTAAACTAAACCCGTGCCTGATTATGGTACCGGTATTAGAAACGTACCTGGTACGGCAGTAAACGTATGTATATGCGTACTGTGTCTACGCGTATCTGCGTACAGCCTATCCGAGATATCACTTAGTGTTTTTGGCAGAGCTTCCGGGTTGTAGGCATGTTCTTTATTGTGCGCGTCGATCATTTTGATTATGCGTACTATAAAAATATGTATTGTTTTTTTGGGACCATTCTGTCCGGGTCATCTACACAGAAGGCGAGTTTTTCATGTAGCTACTATGCTTTTCACATGCGCCCTATCAGCTTGGGCTAGCAAATACCAAGGGTAATCGGTAAACATTGCCGACGACAGTGGCCCCATCGACTATACCATACTATATTGCTATTGCAATATCGATTGCCCTTTGTCCAGACTTGTGTAGTGGCAGCAACTGCTATCGACATGGCCATGTACTGACCCCAGCCTCCCGAACTAAAGCCACGCGAATGACATGGACTATCATGTGTCATCGCCTGGAATACAATACGGATGCAACCTGGTGTCGGATACCAGCCACAGCAATCACAATGTGCATACTTCGTATTATTTCCGCCCCCACAACTACAGGTAAGCTGCTGACTTTCGAATAGTTTCCCGCCAATCGGACATTATACTGGATGCAGCACAACAATCATGAAGAGGTGGACACGTGCGGACGGGAACCAGACATCAAAGTTTTACACTGGTAGGAACATAACAATGGCCAACACCGCATAACTACAAGCAGTGACAAGACTACAGCTCCCAACATGAGCGGAAGGGCAAGAATCAAAAGTAGGCAACGCGCAACTCGTATACGCTATGTATACCGCGGCTGAGTACAGCGGCAGAGGTATATAGCCGTTTACCTACGACGACCAGCCTGCGTCGTCCTATTAATAGTATATACTGCTGTATCAAACGAAGCTCAAGAGAAGCTTGGTTGAGAGAGGTATAATAGTTTTATCAAAGCTCGTGAAAGTAAATACTATCAGCAAAAATAGGACGTTTTTTGTTTCAAATTGGCCTGATGCGGGGTAGAGGGAGAGTCTCAATCATACATCTCGATGTTCGGCTGCCCGTCACGTACTAAGTACTTCACGGGGAGACATGTATTCGGTTCTTGATGGAAAACACAATATTTGGGCGTCTATATTTACAGGTAAGGTCACAAGATGGACAGCCCCGGCTTGCGGTGTGGAGGATGATAGATATCGCGGCTACAAAAACAGATATCGGTCGAGGCGTAAGTAGGTATGCTTCAACCCAGAAGAAGGTTGACCCTAAACTGCGCATCCAGTGACAGGTGTACCTACGCCTATGGACCCATTTGTAGGTACGAAGAGTTGGCTAATAACGTAGGGGCTCCGGAAGCCTCCCAGATGGTATACATCGTGAGCCTTCTAATGGCTTACAAGTATGAGCATCCGTGCACGAACACATCCCTACGTAAATATAAACGATCTTCTTGCTCAACGACTGGCCTTGGCTAGGGTGAACAGTCACCGTCGCCAGTGTACGAGAGAGTGATGTGCTGTTCTAGGTAAACCTATTATTGATCTTTAAGGTGGTGCTACGGTAGGGGGGTGGAGGGTGGGGTATACTCATGTCGTGCACGGCCGTAGTCATATGACCATAGACCCTCGCATCCCTACAATGCCAGGACGGAGCGCGTTGGGTTTTCACCAACCAGGCAGACATTGCTTGCACCAAGCGCGAAACGCCGTGAGGTATTGGGCGAGTCGCATGGAGGGTGAGCTGCATCCTGCTAAGAACCGCCTCTGAGGCGGACTTGCATATGGACGACAGCTTCAATGAGTTAATTTAATTTCTGGTGTGGCCACTTCCGGAGACAGCAATGGATTTTACTATGTAACTGCCTCGCGGATGCCTTACCATATTAACACTACGTGATACGACCATTCCCCTTGTGCGGAGCAAAGGTTCTCCACCCCGCACAAATGATCTACTCAACCGCCAGCTTTGGTGACCGCCAAAACAAAATAACAAAAAAACGGCACCCTGGTTGTCTAGCTCACGCAGCGAGTGGCGTGTTTTACAGCGTCGTTGCCAACCGACGCCAACCCAACCTATACATATATGCTACGGTAGGGGGGTCGCTTTGAAGTCCATTATTTTCAGCGATTGAGAGCCACTCCGCCGTGTGACCACCATATTTCTTCGCGATTTTTTAACTCTTAACGCCTGACATTTTCGAGATATGCACCACCACGGTATGCTTGCTACTCTGCGACAACAACCTATATATATATATTCCTGCGTCCAGATCTTAGTGAGGTACAGAGCCACTCGCCCGAGTGG
>MEHQ01004273.1:0-14311 GCA_008828725.1 Saccharina japonica
TGTGGGGGTGTGGGCGAGGGCGATAACGCCATTTAACCCTGCTAAAACGCTATCATGGTAGCGGCAGCCTTGGGAGATGTTGTTGAAGACGGGGCCGAGGTACTCGAGCCTCTCCTTCATGTTGGTGCAGGTTCTTCATCTCTCGCGACGACGATAATAACAAAACAAAAAAACCGACAACGGTAATAATAGTGACAACGTTGGCGACAATAATGATATCGATAGAGGACAAGAATAAGCAATGACGACGACGATAAGGAAGTGCCATAACAAAACGATAACGATAACAACACCGGCAACGATGGCGACACTGATAACGATATATATCAATAAAACGACACACCATGTTTGTGTGACACGCTAAACCTACTACTAATACTACGGTAAACATGTGTTGCATTTTTTCCGAGAGCTAACCTTGGAGATGTTGTTGAGGGCGAGGTTCAGGTACTCCAGCTCCTTCATGTGGTGCAGGTTCTTCATCTCGCCGATGATGTTGTTCTGGAGGTACAGGATCTTCAGCCGGCGGCAGTTGCAGCCGAGGGTGTCATCGATCGACTCCAGCTCTTCCTATCGAGCGATACGAGCGATCGAGCGATTGATATATAGGGCTGTGGGTTCTGGCTTGCTGTAAGTCGCTGACCAGTTTTTAGGATCGCACTTTCTGGCTCGACATTTTTCCGACCTTAAGACACGCTCCTCAAGTGAGCAACAAAAATATGGGGAAATTATTAGTTTCGGATCGAAAGGAAAGAGGGAAACAGGAGAAACTCTATATACGCATACACGATCAATCCTGAAAAACGATACTCCAAATCGGTGCTACAGCAGTACGTACTGCTGTATACTGTACGTACGAGTACTACTACTGTACTGCTGCACAGTAAAATAAATAACTTGAGGATCGATCCTGTAAAAAAAAAAATCCCGGTCGGCAACCAATAGCTGAGGAGGTCTTCAGAGGCGAGAGAATTGCCGAGGGTGTCCTCCGAGGGGGGGGAGATATCTGTAAGAAAGTCTATATTATGTGTATGTACCAAATAGATATTGTTTCCGGAATACTTTCACTTTTCACCTCCGGCCGCTGGGTCTTTTCTCGCGCTATCGGCTGCGGGGCACGCAGGGGGCCCGCGCGTGTACACCGCGGCGCAAGTGCGGGTCCCGGCCGAGGCCCGTGGGGCGTGGTCTGGGCCTTCAGGGTCGCGAATTCTGGCAAATAACTCAGGGGAGACGTTCCGACTTGACACCGCCCCGCAACTACTATACAAAAACCTGTCGTTCGACTGTTTTTTTATCCGCATGAATTTTGATGGCTCGTTTTTGACCACAGAACACACAGCACGCACGCACCACGCACGAGACAACAACGACCACACCGACTTGACATTGAATGAGGCACACATCAAGCGTCGTGCAGCAGTAGTTGATGCCATGTTGCATGCGTCTGCTCTCTCTGGGCTGTGTACAGCAGTAGCAGTTGTACGAGACGGTTGAAAAATTACATGGGCATTGTACATATGTAAATTTGTAAATTTGGTTCCAATAGTTTGGAATCTACGTGGAGTACATACACAGACCTACTACTTATCAGATAGAGGGAGGGGGACCCCTGGCTGCTTCCTAAGAGTTGTCTTTTTATCGAAAGACAGAACAAGTGGTTGTTGTGTTGCACTGGTGCACCCAGTGTGCGCGCGTGCCAGCCCGTTTAATAGTAGTGTCGTACATAGAGGTGGCACATACCAGACAACACATACGTCAAGTACTCGTACGTAGCTGTGTCCGCCGTAGTGTCGTACATACAGGGTCGCACATACCAGACAACACATACGTCAAGTACTCGTACGTAGCTGTGTCCGCCGATGCAGAGAAAAAAGGCGGACCATACGTAT
The DNA here is from genome assembly GCA_008828725.1 of Saccharina japonica. Taxonomy (NCBI): domain Eukaryota; class Phaeophyceae; order Laminariales; family Laminariaceae; genus Saccharina; species Saccharina japonica. Next base: position 1,890 of record MEHQ01004273.1, read on the forward strand.
TAAACATGACACAACAACACATCATACTCGTGCAACCAGCAACCGTCACGAGAAGCAATGCGAGCTACTGTGAATACTATCCCAGACTGTGGGAACGAAGATAGTTGGTTGACGGGCGTAGAAGCGAAGCAACAATGAAAAAAGACAAGAATAAATAATAATGACGGCAAGTGCTGGGCAGGCGACTGACTGACCAGGACGCTATTTAGGAGCAAAACAAACACGACAACAATGGCGACACAGCAGTGAATGGACAGCCAGCGTCGCGCTCAATATACCAATATACCAAAAAAATATTTGATTATACAAGTAATACATTTCGCGTGCCACATGACAAGGCGTAGTGTGGCGTCGGTGTCAAGACAAAAGACGATAAAAGAACAGACCATCCAGACCGTGAAAGCAAGCGTTGTGTCCCCCCCCCCAAAAAAAAGCGAACGCAGATGCACAAATACCACCCAGCCTGTGGACTGGGCGTTAACCCCTTAAGAACTGGTCCCACGTATTTGGTGACAAATTACTTGGAATTAGTGTGAGATGATTTTTCCAGTTCTGAGTGGGTTAAGACAAAAGACGATGAAACAACAGGCAATCCAGACCACGAAAGCAAGCGCTATGCCCCCCCCCCCCGTATAAATATTTTTATTTATTAGTGCGCGTTTGGCGTCCGTGGCCAACGACGCTGTAAAACACGCCCACTCGCTGCGTGAGCTAGCAACCAGGGGTGCCGTTTTTTTTTTTGTTATTTTGTTTTTGCGGTCACCAAAGCTGGCGTCGTCGAGTAGATCATTTGCTGCGGGTGGAGAACCTTTGTTCCGCACAAGGGGACATTCGTCGTTTCACGTAGTGTTAATAGGTAAGGCGTTCCGCCGAGGCAGTACATAGTTAAAAACCCATTGCTGTCTCCGGAAGTGGCCCACCAGAAATTAAATTTTAACTCATTGAAGCTGTCGTCCCATATGCAAGTCCGCCTCAGCAGGCCGGTCTTAGCAGGATGCCATCACCCTCCATGCGACTCCCAATACCTCACGGCGTTTCGCGCTTGGTGCAAGCAATGTCTGCCTGCGTTGGCTGAAATACCCAACGCGCTCCTCCCCCCCCATCCCGGCATTGTAAGGGATGCCGAGTGGTCTATGGTCATATGACTACGCCGCTGCACAACATGAGTACACCCCCCCCCCCCCCCATAAAAACGAAAGTAGATGCACGAATGCCACCCGGCGCTCCAAGAGAAAAACAAGGTGTGTGTGTATTACACGCGTGAAACCGTGAATCCTACGACTCTCCGACAGCACCCAGGGTCCGGACTCTGTGAACACAATTTCCACGAAACAGAGACAGCACAGCACTGAACACACAGCAACACAATGCTATCGTCATGTCATCGTGCTGGATACGACAGGCTCGCGACAGAAATCGAGAATGGGTAGAAAAAGAGAAAGAAATAAAACTAAGAAAAACAAGTGAAAGCAAAGAGAAAACAAAGAAAACATAAATGCCGTACGTACTCGAAACTATACACAGCAGTCGTCACCATTTATACAGCGTGAATAACAAGGGCAGGGCGTGCGCAGGCTACAAGAAAAATAATAATTTTAATATTTCACCTGGCACAAGACTAGGTGTAGTGTGGCGTGAGCGTCAAGACCAAACACGATGAAAGAACAGAAAATCCAAGCCACGAAAGCAAGCCCTACTATGTTCCCAACAAAAAGTAAATAGAAGTAGATGCACAAATACCACCCAGCGCTCCAAGAGCAAGACAAGATGTGTATGCTATACACATGAAACCGTGAATCCTAACTGTCGATAGCAAACCCAGGAGAGGGAAAATAAAAAAGAAGTGCCGTACGTACTATCAATAGAAACTATATACAACAGTCACCATTTAAATAGCGTAAATAACAAGTGCAGCGCGTAAACGATGGGCTACAAGCAGTAGCACGACTGGCAACACATACCTACAAGACGCTCAACTTCCGCGCTGCCTCTTGGGGGGGGGGTGCCGCTGCTAACGCTGCTGTACCTTGTGATAGGGAGGGGTTTCGACAGGAGAAGCTTCCGGGCAGCGCGCATAAATGCGGCACACTTCATGGAGAAACATGAAGGACAAAGACCAGTAAAGCCTGCCGCCCCCGGGTCACAGCGGTACTTCCTAGGGCAGGACGACGGCGCCTTGCACCTTCCGCAGGGCTGTTCACCATTGATTCTCACGCCTGCTTGAAGGCACGCAGTTGGATCGGCGTGAATGTACGCTCGAAGTCCCCACGGATGATACGCGGACTGGGGTCAACCGTAGAGTAGGGGTGAACAGCCCTGCGTAAGGTGCAAGGCGCCGTCGTCCTGCCTTGGGAAGTACCACTGTGACCCGGGGGCGGCAGGCTCTACTGGTCTTTGTCCTTCATGTTTCTCCATGAAGCGTGCCGCATTTATGCGCGCTGCCCGGAAGCTTCTCCTGTCGAAACCCCTCCCTATCACAAGGTACAGCAGCGTTAGCAGCGGCACCCCCCGCCAAGAGGCAGCGCGGAAGTTTAGCGTCTTGTAGACATGTGTTGCCAGTCGTGCTACTGCTTGTATCCCATCGTTTACGCGCTGCACTTGTTATTTACGCTATTTCCATGGTGACTGCATACTTAGTATACGCGTAGTTTCTAGTAAATATTAATAGTACTGCATTATAAGACGCTTATCATACAATCTTTCCAATGTCCAGTTTCCTTTGTACTTTGTACCCCTTCCTATGCATATATCTATGTACCCCTTTCGTGTGATCTGCTGTTTCGGTACACGTGATGGTATGGGACGAAATCAACTGGATATCGTTCCTGTAAGTAATATGGTCTCGTCGACCCTTCGGGCTTCGGGTAACATCCAGGGGAGTCACCGGCCAGTGGTCAATCGCGAGGAAAGCACGAAACGCTACTAGTAAAATGGAAATACCACGCAGCTACGTAGCAAAGCTGAATAATCGACCGGTCGGGAGAATTCACAGCTGACGCGGCTGACGTGTTTCTTAGTTTAGCGAAGGGGAACCTTGTATATCGCATATAAATCTATATATCTTAGTTCGCTTATCACATATGCACATCCTTAGGTCTGCGGATATCTCCCGCTTCTGACCGCCTCTCCGCGCGGTTTCTTCGCTGAGGCGTGCCCCCGCCTCGCCTGCAACCGCTGGCTTAGCTGATCCGCCCACTCGGCGCCGTAGCGCGCGCGCGAGGCCTCGACGTCGAGATCTACGACGAGATCTCCGAAAAATCGTGCCCTGTGAGCGTTTGGGCACATTGCCCACCGACAACGCCTATGTCTTCGTGTGGTTTTTTCACGTACGTGTTCTCTGACCTCCAACCCGTGGGGGGGGTCTGCTTCCCGGCCGCCGTCAACATGGTGGAGGCCTGCGCGGGAGGCTGTGTGCTCAGATCTGAGACGCCCCGAGAACACATACATGCCACCCAGGCTTTGTCGAGAACTGCCATCAATATTTTTTTCGCGAGAGAGAGCTCCTGCTGCTGTACGTATACGTGTACGTATGTATGTATGTAGTCTACAGCAAGTAGCACGTTTGATATTGAAGAGTAGCAGCTCATGCACTGTCAATGTTGTTGCGGAGCTCCTATGATTTGTACAGCAGCAGCTGTGGTCGCACATTTTTAGCGGACTACGCACTACGCGCTGCATGCTGCATGCTGTTGAGGGTTTCAACGTAAAAAAATGGCATTGGCAAACGGGGATGGGGAAACACGTTTTTTTTGCCGTTTTTTACCGTTTTTGTTTTTTGTTCTCCTGGCGTATAGGAGGCGCGTAGATGTATACGTGCATCGGGTATATATCGAAAACACGTATGCATCAGTACTACTACTGTTGTGCTACAACAGTCTACCACGAGCTGTGAGCAGTTCAATGTGGGTTGGATATGTATGACTACTATCAAAGATACACGCATGTATCAGTTTTGCTGTTGCTGTTGTTGCCGTTGTTCGCCTGTTTCGAATTTCGAAGATGTGTAGGTGTGTAGGCCCACACCGTGTACAGCATACAACGCGCATGTGTCAGGTTTGTGACCAAGATACATACGAGCACACACGTATATGAGTACAGCAGCAGCAGTATCACATGTATTACGAGTACGGTTGCCACTCTCCGTGGGCAGTGTGCAGAGCGCTCTCAACTCTTGGCAGTACGTCTGATCTCCATCCTACGACACAACGCTGCTACTAACTAACAACGAGCATAACTCTTGGCATTACGTCTGACCCCCGTCCGTCGCTACAATGCTGCTAACATTCCGGTATCACGCAAGGCTGCGACCGGCGGCCGTCCAGGCCGCCGGCGAAGCCCCTTGTAAATCTATCTATGTTTGTTCGCTTATCACATGCACATCCTTAGGTCTGCGGATATCTCCCGCCTCCGACCGCCTCTCCGCGCGGTTTCTTCGCTGAGGCGTGCCCCCGCCTCGACCGTAGCGGCCGGCGCCGACGATACGCTCGCTCGGCGCCGCACGCTCTCGCGGGGGGCCTCAACGTCGGAATCTACGACGGGTATCTCCGCCATCTGCGAGCCCTCTCTGCCCTCTCTGCGTTTTGACCCAAACGCCTCGCCACAGAAATAATATTTTATCGTGATTTTTTCGGGGGCGTGCTCTCCGGCCTCCGGTGCCTCGGGGGGGTCGGCCGCTCTGCCAGCGCCGCTTTCGTGGGGACCTCTGTGAGCGAACGCAAGGTCGAGATCTACGACATGTTTCGTACTCCCGAACAAACACGCCGTCCAGGTTTCGTCGCGATGACATACGAAACGTCTGCGGACGTCGGATACGCCGCTCACTGTTATTTTTTCGGAGAGAGGAGCGAGCCTGGCTTTGCATCGTGAACACAAGCGAGCCCATGGCCAAAGTCGATTTTGGCGAGCGCAGGCGTGCAGACGAGGGGGGGGAAGGAGGGGGTTGGCGGGTTTCGCGTCTCGCCGTCACGCGCACGTAGAGGGAGCACGGTCAAGCGAAGAGAGGCCGAGAGCTTGAAATTAACAATTTTGCAAGACTCCGACAGACCTCTAGACGGAAATATAAGGACTGTTGTACCATAAATATCAAGTCTAAACAGTCCCTACATTTACGCCCAGAGTGGTGCCAACTTGAATCACAGATACGAAATTAGTCCCCGTGTCGGTGACTCATCGAACGAGCTCAAATGGCGTGCCCGTCAAGCGCGCCCGGAGACAACGGGGCTTTCTGAGACAGAGAGGACGGAGAGTCCCGGTACGCTCGAATCGGAGACATGTCGGCGAAGGAAGGACGATCGGGGATACGAGGCTATCGAGAGAATCGCCTCAAAAATAATTTTCGCCTCGTGCTCAATATACTGTTGAAGGTTTCAAAATAAAAAAATGGCATTTGCAAACGGGGATGGGGAAACACGTTTTGTTTTGTCGTTTTTTGTCATTTTTTGTCATTTTTTTTTGTTCTTTGACGGAGGAGGCGCGTAGATGTATACGCGTACGTACATCGCGTATATATCGAAGACACGTGTGTATCAGTACTACTGCTGTTGTACCACAACAGTGCCTACCACGAGCTGTGAGCAGTCAAAAGTAGGTGGGTTGAATATGTATGTGATGATCAGTTGTCGCCGTTGTTCGCCTGTTTTGAAGATGTGTAGGCCCACACAACACAGTAGGCAGAACTGTTGTAGAGCACACAATGCGCACGTGTCAGGTTTGTGACCAAGATACATACGAGCACACACGTATTGTACGAGTGCATTGAATTCTTGATAATTTGCAGTCACCAGTTTGCACCTAGAATTACTCACCATCTGTCAGCTTCATTCACACTATGTTTTAATTCTTCCTTGCGAGCGAGCGTAGCGGGCCGAACCGCCCACTACGCGAAGCGCCTTGTATGATACCTCGTGACCAGGTACCAGGTATACGTATACCGCCACTATATTATCCGTACGTACTGGCTGCTGTAGATATATACGAGTAGCTCTCTCTGTGCTTACGTTATTTATTTACCCGCCCATTTTTGTGCCCAGAGCATCAAGGCATCAAGGCAACAATAACCACCACACAGCACGGAAAAGTTGGCGTTCGGATGCGCGTCAACAGAGCATGGCGTGCATTTTTTTTCTCGCGTCGAGGAGGGCGCATCTATCTGTCTGCGACTCTGTCGTCTGATTTACGAGCTTGGAGTCCTTGTAACATACCAGGCACCAGGTATACCGGAAGTCTAACAAGCGAAGCAACGTCGTATCATGTCATAAATATCATCACGCAAAATGCTCGTACGTCCGGATACATCTTTCACTGCGACCAGAAGGATCCAAGGCACACCCTCCAACAGCACAAGAGCCTCAACAGACACACACACATCCAACAGCGCCAGTTATTCTCTCCTACGAACCATGTCTCCCCTATGTGCCGGTGCGCCTTTTCTGCCACTGACTGACCTGGTGCAGGGACAGTTCTTCGAGGGTGTGAATGAGGCCCTCGTTGTGCTCTGCTTTTCGACGAATCAGGTCGATCGTGATTCTCGGCATCTTTGAAAAAAAATCCCTCCTGCGCTTTGCTCGCTCTCTCTCTCTCTCTTCTTCGTCTCTCCCTATCGCTGGCCTCGACTCGACATGCACCGATCCACTCGGCAGTCAAAGACCTTGGTTGCAGCCAACAGCTATGCACGCCGCGGAAGCTTGGTCTGAAAGACGCGCTGCTCCCCCTTTCATCCTCATTGATTCCTTGTTGCTGGTATCGCAACTGGGGTTTCGAAATAAATGAGAAGCGTGTTTTTGTGCCGGTTCGGATGGTTTGGACGTTTCATGATTTTTTTTAAGTTGCTGCTGTGTGCTGCTGTGCCGACTTTTGTTGTTTTAGCTGAGCATTTGTGAGAGCACGTCGCTCATCACTCATCCAAAAGTGGCTTACGTCCGACGTAGCACAAGCATGCACCACGTGTACATGGACCAGCTGACGCGCACCACGTATTCTCGCACCACGTATGCTCGCCCTTCTTTTATCTCTCCCTTTTTAGTCGTACACTCAGGTACACTGCGTAACTCAGATCCGGGGTCACTAAGTAGGCTCTTCTCCCCCCTCCCCACTACGGTACTTGCCTTGCATTTTTATCGCGAGAAGATTTCAGCACTCTCTCCCCTCGTCGACTTGCGTCGGATTCCGCCTGCCCACGCCACGAAGGCGCTCTCAGCAAATAGTTCCTTTTATTTTTTCGAATAAACGAACTTGGGTACCAATGCCAGTAGTCTTCGAAGCTGACCACTACGCGTAATCTACCGGGGCGATCGGCGACCTGGAACGGAACGACTCGTGAACCAAGACGGCTCCTGCCACAGTTTCGAATACGAAAGCGACGACGAGCGACGAGCGACGAGCGGCAAGCGACAAGCGACGAGAAGTGACACCTGACAAGCACAGCGTGATGATGGTGAGCCAGCTCCTTTTCTCCTGTTCCTTGAAGTTCGTCAGTCGTAGAACGTCGGTGCTACTCAGTATGTGCTGCAAAGCTGCAAGTAACTATCGACCCTGTTGACCGTGGTCATGGTTCAGCGGAGGTCATCGCCGTCGGCCGTATTATATCGGTCACGAGTCACGAGGAGTGCACGTAAGAAACGCGCGATCGATGTATCACGCAGCTTGCAAAGTTGGGCCAGTATTGGCTTTATCGGAAGAACGTGCTTTTTTAGTTTGCTCAAAAGGTCAAGACCTGGTGCGTACATACACAGCAGCAGCGGCAGTACTTGCTGAGGATGATGGTACGCTATGGTATGATACGATGTTGCATAAAACGCACCCCTGGCCCCTCTTTTTACTTAATCTTAAGCAGTGTCCGTAGTACTGGCTGTGGCTGTTAATGAGTGATGTGCAGCGAAAATATTTCGCAGCCATCCCACCACCCCCGCGCCCCCCCCCCCTCCCCCCCCTTCATCTCATGCTAACGTCGGCGGCTTGGACACCCGCAGAAACGTCGAGATTTTTCTTCTGCAAGGGAACACGACAAACGGAGACCCCGCGCTGCCGCGGTCAACACTATTGGCCTTCCCAACTTGGGTTCGGAAGACCAGAATCCACCCCCGCAGGCCCAGAGGGTCGGGCGTCCCTTCGTCCCGCGTGTGAAGAAAGTGTCGCACCATCCCTTCACACGGAGGGTGAGGAAACGTTGCATATGAAATCGGTGTTTTTGTTCTGGTTGCCGCGGGCCGAGGGCGGGCGTGAGCTGTTGTCTACCTGGTATGTAATATATGTAATACCTGGTACGAGTAGGCGTTTCCCTTTCGTGCCGATGGCGGAATGTCGTGTCTACGTAGTCGGCGTTGCTGTTGCGGCTTCCCACCTGCATTATTTTCCACTGCACATGATATCTACCGCACCTACCCACCCACTCACCCACTGACCCACCCATCCACCCACCCGACCCGTGCCTTCGGCGCCTCGGCCGAACCTGCTGGTTTTCGCAATGTTCTTAACAGGTTGACAAAAATGACCGCGTCCACACGCCGGGCTTCCTCGGCCGAGAGGGCGGTAGCGGAGGCCCTCATCTCAGGCCGCGCTACGCAGGGTCACGGATCAGGAGAGACAACATGCTCGAGGTCGCGGTCATGATCGTGAAGCTCGGATACATTCCCCCTTGGCTGAAGGGCTCCTACGTCGTCGCCGCCGCCGCCACCGCCGCCACCGCCGCCGCCGCCGCCACCGCCGCCACCGCCGCCGCCGCCGCCAAGAAGTTCAAGGTGGCTCTGCCGTGTGGCCACCTCGGGTGGGGCGACTGGCACGCCAAACGGAGACAGAAGATGAAGACGAGACAGCGGAAAATCATGACGAGGCTCGAGGTCATCGATGAGAGCGCGCTGCCGCTTGTGTGCGAGCAACGCGCCGTGCCACCGCTCACGATGCTCCGATCAGAGTCGCAGCCGCCACCACCACCACGACTGGGGTTATCGCCATCACCGCCATCGCTATCGTCGCGAACCACTCGTCGTCCTCCTTCTCCTCCTCTGCACGACGTCTTGCTGATGACGACGACGCCGACGACGGTGGTGGCGGGCGTCGAATCGCAAACAACTCCGCCCGCGCCGCCCGCGCCGGCTGCGCTGCCGTCGCTACCGCCCGGGGCTCCCTCAACCGCAACAACAAGAACAACCGCGGCGCCGATCGCGACACCCGCGGCGCCTATTATGCCCACGAAACCTACTACGGCACCTGTCGCTACCAAGCCCACGGCGGCTACGCCACCGCCGCCAGCACCTGTCACTACCAAGCCCACGGTGGCTACGCCACCGCCGCCATCAACACCATCACCGATATCGCCAGCCCTGAATGCCTTCTCAGAAACCCTCTGGAGGACACACTCTCTTCCCAGTTTGATTAAGCCCCTCGTCCTCCACGCGGTAGAAGACGTCCTCTTCTGCAAGAGGGCGGTCGACGGCTGGAGCAGGACCGCGAGGGCGCCAAGGGTCTTGAGGAGCGGGTGTGTCGATGGGGAGACGATGAAGTGGTCCGCCAGTGGAAGGCGGGGGCTCGAGCAGCGGCATGGTAGGCTGGAGTTCCTGGGGCGTCAGCGGGGCACTCCCATGTATAAGACGGGGAATGAGGTGAGCCGCCTGTTGTCACTCGTGGTGGATGTTTATTGATGTGTTCCGTTTACAGTTGTGTCAAGAAATCGTCAAGCACACCGTTTGTGTAGGATACAAGGTTCGCTTTGTTTTTTTGTGCGGCCTTTGACGCGCTTGATGTTGATGGGTGTGCTTTCTTGCTGTTTTGATGCTGTGGTTGATGGTATTATAGGGGTTCTTAGTAGGATGCAAATCACCCTTCATGCGATTCGCCCAACACATCACGATGCTTCGCGCTTGGTGCAAAAGCAATGTCTGCCTGGTTGGTGAAAACCCAACATGCTCCGTCCCGGCAATGTAGGGGTGCGAGGGTCTATGGTCGTACGACTACGGCCATGCACGGCATGAGCACACACACACCCCTCTTTCTCCCCTTCCCACGTTTAACGTATACGAAGTATGCCGTTGAGCATCCCCGCTTCTTACGCACACCCCCTCCACCCGCCCGCCCCTCCCATTACCTCCATGTCCATGGCCAGGTGGCGCAAAAGCACGAGATTGGGAGCAGCAGCAGCAGCGGCAGCGGCAGCGGCAGCGACAGCGGCGGCAGCAGCAGCAGCAGCGGTAACTATCCTGTGATAGCGGGTGCCCGATATAGCACCTCGGGAGGTAGCACTCGGCCTGAGAAACCTGACGGTGGTATACTTTGTGGACGAGGAGGAGGGGAGGTAGAAGGAGGGGGGGGAGGGGGGGGGGAGGAAGGAGGAGGAGTAGGGCCAAGAGAAAGCAGGGGAGGAGGAGGAGGAGGAGGAGAAGAAAAGGGCGGGGAAGGAGGAGAAAAGAAAGAAGCCGGGGGAGAAAGGGAAGGGAGACGCAGCTGCAGCGCTAGCACCGGAAGCAACACCAGCAGCAGCAGCGTGACTCTAACCTACCACGTCGAACCGCTCATCGGGGAAGAAAAGGGAGAGGAAAGAGGAGAAAATTGGGGAGAAGAAAATAACGGAGAAGAAAAGGAAGAAGCCGGGGGAGGAAGAAAAGGAAGATGCAGCAGCAGCGCTAGCACCGAAAGCAACGCCAGCTGCAGCAGCGTAACCCTAACCTACCACGCCGAACCGCATATCGGGGAAGAAAAGGGAGGGGAAGGAGAAGAGAGGGAAGGGGCCGGGGGAGAAAGGGAAGGAAGATGCAGCAGCAGCACTAGCACCAACAGCAACAGCAGTAGCGTAAGCCTTACATACCGCGTCGATCCGCTCGCCGAAGGCCAGGTGTCTGGGCTGGAAGGCCGTGTCAACGTCCACGGAATGCTTGGCAAGATCCAGCGACTACGGGTCTAGACCTTGCCGCCAAATATTTGGTCTCCCCTACCCCTCGGCGGGGTTAGTTGTCCCCGTTTGCTGTAAACATACCTCGTAAGTTCGTGTACTATAGACTGTTATCCTGTTACATATAGCCACCTGGTGCGTTGGCTAGTCATCTCTCAGAGACAGCGTGGGTGGGTAGGTGGGTGGGATTGTGAGTGGGTGGGGTGCGTGGATGGGTGGAGTTAGTTGTGACGGGGTGTTGTTGTGCGTTGTGGGGCAGGGGGAAAGAAGCGCGGAACACGCACGATGGTGCCCACACGGCTAGTTTGTTATCGTATGTTATGATAGTTTTTTGTATACGTAGCAAACACTGAGCGGACCGTGTGTACGCATTGATTTGTTCTGTAAAAGTTATCACCGCCTTGGTTGCTGATACCCGCAACACTCGTAGCCGATGTGAAAGTTTTCTCGGTGTGATACACGATTGGTGTGAAGCACGTTGCAAGTTCACAACTACTGCTGCTGTTGTGCGTTACGTGGGTTTGCTCTCTGTAGTACTATCATCGTACTCGGGTGTTTGTGTGCTGCGGCTTGTTACTCCTACCGTACGTAGTAACAGCAGTGCCTTTGATGTGGTGTGCCTTGTGCGGTCGAATTTTCCCTGGCGGTGCGCAAGGAGCCTGTACTTGCTCACGTTGCACTCACAACATTTTTTTTTTGTGTGTGTGTGAACACAGACAACGTTAAACTTTGCGTACCTGTGGCTTCGTAGCATAACGTAGTAGTGTTGATTCAACCTCGGGCGCATGACGGGCCCTTACACAGGCGGACAGGATCGAGGTGCTGGAGCGCTCCTCGATGTAGGCATAAAGCACCCAGCGAGCACAGCTCAAGCGGAGTAGAGGATAGAAGAACCAAGTATCATATATTATTATCGCGTATCATGTAGAACATATATCATCATATGGAAACATATGGAATGCATATGGAATGAAACACCGGGGCATGGCATCGACCTCATGCGAATCCCGGCATCCAATATCCCGCTACCAAACATCCCATTACCCATAGAACTCCACAGTCTACCCAACGGACGTCGCATCTTGTATATATTGCACGCACGATCAACATCCTCCCTGCGTTGAAATCGATACTGCTGTGCGACGTCAAAATTTACGCAGTATGCGGACCAAACCAGTGCATAAAGTCCAACCAAGTAATACCCTCCCCGCGCTGTGAATGGCATGGTAATAAAGCATCGCAATAGCACGATCACTTCACAACCACTCCGAAACCCGGAAGTCGATATCCAGACTCAATATCACAAATCTCAAATTCAAAGCCAAGTACCGAACACCACAAGATTCGTAATAACCTCAAGCAAATTCAAAGTACCGAATACCAGAAATTCAAGCAAATTCATTCAAATTCAAAAACCAAAACATTAAACCATACTGGCTCAAACTTTAACAATCTTCCCAAAACACTCAGCTGCCGAAACTAGGGACATTTTCCCGTGATGATCAAACGGTCATCAGCTCGGTGTAAATAGGTCGACACAAGT